>SKCR01035656.1:0-50659 GCA_019454045.1 Zanthoxylum bungeanum | reverse complement strand
ATAAAATAATATATTCGATATATTAAATGAAATTAGATTTCATAACTGAATTAAAATTGGATTTTAATTCGGGCGAACGAATTAATTTAGAATTAATTCGCGAGTGATGTGAATAGTAATTTTGCTAGGCATAATTATTTAATTAAATTTGATTTAATTACGTCGCAACGGAAAATTCGTTAATTCGGAATTAACGAACCCGAGCCCGTAATATGTTTGCGGGCCCACTCGGATTTTGAATCAAGTGGGGCCCACAAGTCACATCACAAGTCACATCAACTAGTCATTTTGCCTAACTTTTTGGTGATGGATTTAGGTGGGTGGTTGATAACTTGTAAAACACACAAGTTGATGGAATAAAAGACTATTACCTAATATTAGATATTTTGATATATCTTTTATTTTTGATTTTAGAAATCAAACCTACAAGTCAACACAACTACATTATTCTCTCTCTCCCTCACGGCATTGAGCCAATTTTTCTCTCCCAAATATTTTCCTTCTTGGCCGAGAATCAAAGAGGAAGAAACTTGGTGATTTTGTTGCAAAATCTCCATTGCTAGCACATCAAAGAATCATATAAGGTGATAGGGAAACTTCTCCCATTGAGCTTGGAATCAAGATCTTAAAGCTTGGAGCTTGGAGATCAACATACATCAAAGAGGAGCTTGGAGCAACAACACAAGGAGAAAAAGTTTTGAACTCTCCGTCAACATCCAAGCCGATCAAAGTGAGTATTTCCGCTACTTTACTTTGCGCATTCACATGATTTCTTGCTTAATATGATCTTGGTTTGACCTAGAAAACCCAATATATTTCCCACTCATTTAACCTAATATTTTGTATAGTTTCTTGAGTTTTGTGAATATTTTGATGTGTTTTGTGTTATTTTGTAGATAAATAAAGTTTCAGGATATTCTGGAGGTGATTTTGGGCCAAAACAGTGAAAAAATACAAAAAGGGCAAAATGGTCATTTCGCACGTCGGGACGAGCTGCCCGCGTCGCGACGCCTAACGTATGCCGCACCATGCTAATATACGCCGGGGACACGTGTCAGAATCTAAAAAGTTTGACTTGCTAACGTGCGCCTGCCACGTGTCACATCACAACCAATCCGCTAACATGCACCGTGCCACGTGTAATCATTCTATGGTGCCGACAATCGCCATCGCCACGTGTTGAAACGTGTCACTCCACATGTCAGCCACGTCATTGTCCACATCAGTAGTAGACCGAGTCAACTTGCCACGTCAGTACCACGTCATGATCAGCCAATCACAGCGTGCCACGTGTCGTAATCCTACGATACCGACAATCACTTTCGCCACGTGTCACCACATCATCGCCACATCAGCGCAATCATTCAGCTCCCAAACATAGCGTGCCACGTGTCACCTTATCACCTTATCCACTACAACATGTCGAGCTTTCCGTGTTCCACGCTGTTAATCAAGTGCATCGCGACGCGCGCACCTTGCCGAGGCCTATAAATTCAGCTCATTTTTCTGATTTCAGATGTACATTCCTCTCTGAATTCTCTGATGTAAACAGGGAGTTTTATATCTAGTTTCTTTAAATTTCAGTTTTGTAATTAATTTTAATTACGTTCTGTAATAATAATTTATTTTCTTTACTTTTTCAGTTTTTACTATTCAACATGAGGAGGTAACTTCCCTCTGCTAAGGTGAAAGGTAAAACTTTTATTACTGCTATTTAGATTAATCTCCCTTATTATAATATATTCACTACTTAAAATTTGACTTAACAATGATACCGCTATATTGGTCGGTTGGTAATCAATTATAAACTGGTTTTAATCTGACTAAGCATGGATACCGCCTGGTTGGTCGGTTGGTAATTTCCGCCTATATAGCTGGTTTATGGACTTAATTTGACTTAATCAGGTTACCGCCTATATGGCTGGTTGGTAATATCATATAAGTTAATATATTATATTAAGGGAGATATCTAAAATAGTAGTGATAAAAGTAGATCATCTAGCCCTAGCATTTTCTTTTATTGTAATTTTCTTCATTTACTTTTCTGCATTTTATTTTATGTCTTTTACTTTTAAGTTTTTACTAGCCCTAGTTATGCGTCGTAACTAAGTTAGTTATCTAGGGTTATGATGAATTCTAATATCACCGGTTTATAAGGGGTTATTTTATAGTTTAGGTAATTTAAAGGTTTACTTATTAAGTCTTAAGCTTAATGCGTCTTGTTAACTAGCCATTAATAAGATTGATCTGGTAATCTAAAATAAACTTGAGAAATGAATTTTAGGTTTCAGTCTTAGACTTAGTAGCCCATGATCTTCATTTAGGATAGATAACCCTTTAATAGATTTCCTTACATGATAGACATATACCTGTCGGGCGGGGGTAACCACAATTGGAACTTAATCTTAATGAATCCATGTAATTTGGTTGACATAGACATATGGTTTAATAGTTTATACTGGGTATTTGCATCTGACCATCGACAGAGGATTTTGCATAATTTTGTGTTCCAGGTTAGTAAACCAATATATTACACAAACATAAAATAACCACTTCATTTTTAATTAGATATTGCAAGAAATCACAACCCTGGATAGTTTTATAAATTTGAATTTTCCTCAACCTAATTTTGCGTAATTTTATTCACTTGTTTTTTTAGAATCATCATCATTTCAAATCAATCAATCAAATTGTCAGATACTAGTAATCATTTGACCTCATTAAATTAATAGATTAGGTATTTGATGAGTGGTAAATCTATCACTATTTCCCACTCATTTAACCTAATATTTTGTATAGTTTCTTGAGTTTTGTGAACGTTTTGATGTGCTTTGTGTTATTTTGCAGATAAATAAAGTTGGGAAAGCATTGGAAGCATTTTGGGGCCAAAATAGAGAAAACATAACAAAAGGGCAATTCGGTAATTTTTCCGCGTCGCGACGTCTAACGTGCTCCGGACATGCTAACGTGCGCCGAGGGACACGTGTCAGAATCTGAGAAATTGGACTTGCTAACGTGCGCTGGCCTTACTAACGTGCGCCGTGCCACATGTCATCATCACAGAAGATCAGCTAAAATACGCCGTCTGCCACGTGTCGAAATCTCATTGGACCAAAGCAAGCGCGTGCCACGTGTCGAGTTGTCATTGGACCGAATCACATGCTATCACGTGTTAATCTCTCATTGGACCAATCCTAAACGCGTGCCACGTGTCAGATGATCATTGGACCGAAAGCTCAGCCAATCACCGTGTGCCACGTGTCGTCTTCTCATTGCACCACCTTTACCGCATCACACGTGTCATCACCAGATTCTGCCGACAGATCACGCGGGGTCAACCCGCGTGGACAAAAACCGCGTGCCAGCGTCGCTACGCTGGGACCTTTGGCGTCGCGACGCGTGTGGTTCCAGAAAATGCCTATAAATTCAGACCTTCACCACTTCATTTGGTGTGCTTTCCTTGGGAGCTTTTCCCTGTTTTTAGAGGATTGCATCTATTTTTGTATATATAATAATATTTTTAATTATGTATTTTAATTTTCAGTAATAGTAATAGTAGTTCTTATTCTTCTCTTTTCTTTTATGTTTAGTAGTTAATTTCCGCTGGGGTAAAAGGTGAAACCTTTATTTAATTATCTAGGTAAATCTCACTTAACTATAATTTATAAATTATAATTTAATCGGATTAATTAATGTCAGACTTTATTACCGCCTATATGGTCGGTTAAATATAAATTACTTTACAGCCTATATGGCTGGTCTTTATGTGACAGATAATTACCGCCTATATGGCTCGTGTAATTGGACCAAATGGATTACCGCCTATATGGCTGGTTTTAAATGTTTAACATTATTAATTCCTGAGAAAGCAGAACATAAAATAATTTATATATTATAATAAGTGAGATTCCTAGATAAGAAATATTAATGTGGATCCTCTAACCCCAGCATTTTATTTTATTCTAGGGAAGTGATGAAACACAATATCCACACTTAATAATTGATTTTCTTTTTATTGGTAATTCTTTAGTTTGTTTATTGAGTCTTAAGCTTAATGCTTCTTGTTGTCTGATCACCAATAAGATTGATATGGTAAACTTAAAATGAACTAGACATAGGGATTTTAGGTTTTAGCCTTAGATTCAATAGCTCACGATCTTCCTTGAGGATAGATAACCCTTTAATAGATTTCCGTATAGGATAGGCATATACCTGTCGGGCGTGGGTAGCCATAATTGGAACTTAATCTTAATGAATCCATGTAATTTGGTTGACATAGGAATATGGTTCAATTTGGTTATACTGGGTATTTGCGTCTGACCATCGGAAGAGGCTTTTGCATATCATCGTGTTCCAGGTAAGCAAATTAATTTATTACACATAAATAAGAGAATCAATTCATCTTTATAACAATATTGTGTGGAGTCACGACCCTAGATCCTTGAGTCTTTTATTTTATTTTCCTTAGTATTTTCTTTTGAGTCTGTTTTTATTTTATTTTTGCAAAACCACATTCAAACCAAAAAAGCAATCAATTCCCTTCTCCCTATAATTAGATACCTGTAAATAATAGAATCAATAATTAATAACAACAGTAGGAATTAAGTCCTCGTGGGATCGATATTTTTATACTACTTGAACGATACGTGCGCTTGCGTTATACGTGTGTGTTTACGCCGGTCAATTTTTGGCGCCGTTGCCGAGGACTTATTTTTCTTGAGTTATTAATTTTGAAGCTATCTAATTTACTTGTATCTAATTTTTTTATTTTTATCTCTAATTTTTTTTCTTTTATTTCAGGTGGTTGAAAAATGGAACACTACTGAGAGATTGAGAGATTACGAGCTTTACAAGAAGATACACCCCACATCTGGGAGCAACAGTTCGGTTTTCTGAGGCATGTTGTGCAGCCCAATGACTATCACTGGATGCCAGAACCAAGCACTATTACATTTGCTCATCAGAACGAAATGGGGATATGTGTGATTTGTGATGGTAACCACCCGAGCGATCATGCATATACTTTTCAGAGTGGCAGAATTATCAGAATCATTCAAGGTACGAAGAACCATCACATTTTCCATCTTATCCACCATCCACCTATGATTTCTATCAACAATCAGAACCATCAGATGAAGATCAGATGATTGACATGCTCAAGATTGGTTCAAGAAACGAGACGAAGAGTTAGATACGATACTTGAAACATGCCAAAATCAATTCGAAAGTATTCAGAGACAATCAGCATCCATTCAGAATATAACAGATCAAATGAGGAACAACAAGAGAACCATAGCTACATACCTCAAGAACCATTTTCAGATAACACTGATGAAGCCTTCGAGTACCAATCATTTCACAATGACACCTTAACAGAGGATGAGGCTGAGCAGTATCAACGACCAGAGGTATCAGTTCAGGAGCCCAAACCGGCACAGTCTCGATTTGACTTTTATTATTCAGATTCTAACAAGGATGAAGCTGATCTATTTGTACCAACTGCACCAACAAGGAGGATCAAACTTTAATCCTCAAAATGAAGATCTTGGAGCATGCTTTACCATGATGTTTGAAGAAGATCTACCTGAGCCAATCATTTCACCCAAATCAGAGGATGAAGACCTAAAATCTGACACATCTTTTCATCCTCAGGCAGATACTTATTGGAGCATGCATTTCACAGATGACATATGAAGAACTGAATACAGAAATTTTCAAATACATCTATGAAGAAAAGGTGGAGCAAGAAACAGAGCAAATGGAGGAGCAAATGTCTGACCTTAATAAAGATCCAGAGCATTCAGGAGAAACATCGTTGTTTTGGGGAGTACAAATCAAAAACGTTGCCCAAAAGCTTGACAGAATGGAACTTTCATTCCAAGTCAAGCACCATACGAGACCTCCTGATTTTCTTTCTTTCTTTGCAGGAACCACTGGAACAACAAGGAGCAAAAATGTGGCACAAGCACTAAATAGGACAAAAAAATTTCTGCTACCTTACCGTTGGAAGAGACCCTTCAAAAGCAACGCTCACGGGATTGTCTTTAATCGGACATCCAAAACGATGTTGAAACCTCCTTAACAGATGAATTTCAGTCACGTCTGGCTGAAGACGTAAAATTTAGCGCTAGCAGGGAGGCAACCTATGCATTTGTTGTAATTTCTGTTTTCATATTTTGTGTATACATGTTGTAGAGTTTTTAATTTTATGTGTTATTTTTGTAGGGAAAAGCACAAACGGAGCATTTTAAGACAGAAGGAAGTGTTTGGCAATCACAAAGATGATAACCAATTCATTAGCGATGGCTGAGTAAAGAATGAAATCTTAAGACGCATCCTAATGGATTTATATACCAAACAAGTGGCGTATTGCGTACACAATTCGTTGCCTTAATTATTGCTTTGATTCATTTTCTGTTGTAATATCTTTATTTTCGTAGACAGGATCCAGACTTTTTGACCTTTCACGATTCCTTTTGTTGTTTAGCAAACAAACGTCCTCTGGAAGATACTAGTGTATTATTACTCACCCTTTTTCAGGTACTATAAATTCAGCCCGTCATTGCACTTTTGAAGGCATCCAGAGTTGAGAAAGAAATACATAAAAAATGGAAGCCACTTCAAGAAGACGAGTTGAAAACATCTGTGTGTTTGCTGCGGTAGTAGTGTTGGTGTTAAGCCACAATACGTAGAAGCAGCACATGAATTGGGTCGAGTCTTAGCTGCAAGGAATATGCACTTAATATGTGGCGGAGGAAATCTTGGACTTATTGGGATCTTTCAAAGGCTGTACAGGAAGGAGGCAGTCACGTTTTGGGAATCATCCCAAAACCCTTGGCAGAGGCAAATCTTATTGGATCATCAAACGGAGAGGAACTGATCGTGCCAGGTATGTCTGAACGACTGGTAGAAATGATTAATCGTGCTGATGCTTTTATCGCTTTGTCCAGGTGGCTTGGGCACATTGGAGGAAATTTTTATAGTTCTATCTTGGGCGAACCTGAACATACACCAGAAACCGCTTGGACTGCTTAACGTTGATGGATTGTATGATTTTCTTTGTGTGTTTTCTGGATGCCCGAAAAATGGGTTCGTGTCAAAACCATGAAAGAACTCCTCTTCACTGCCAGAACTGCTCCAGGTCTAATAGACCAACTCATAGCCTATGAACCACAAGTTGACCCTATCCTTTCAAAGATAAATTGGTCCGAGGACGATCGTGGTAAGAGGCGTCGAATTAATCTGGATCTTAACCTTTAATTTCGTGTAGAATTTCAGCTAACCAGGTACGGCCTTCTTAACTCTCCTTTTACTGTTTAAGACATTGGGACAATGTCTCATTTAGGTTTGGGGGAGGAAATTAGTTGATTAGTACCTTGTTTTTAGTTTGTATGTTGTTTTTATTTTTAGTCCAAAATTTTTTGAAAAACAAAAAAAAAAATTGAAAAATTGAAAAAAATTACAAAATATTTTGCGTTTTTGTGTTTTGACTAAAAAGGTGAAATTGGTAAAAGATAGCCGAGTAAGGAGTTTCTACTCCTGAGACGTATCGCAAACCTATTTCGAAACAAGTTAATTTTTGTTTATTTCATTTTGAATTATTTAATTTGTGAATTCTCCATAATACTGACTAAAATGAATCTTCATATGCTCAGTTGACAGGTATTATCAACATACATAGTAACATACGGACATGAGCTGTAATTGAAAAGTTTGTAATATTCAGTGCTCTAGTTTAATTGGAGGAAGCATCTCAAAAAGTGATGGAGTAAAAAAAAAAAAAAAAAAAACTGAGATCCGAGTTATTAAGTCTGTAAGGGTGTTTTAACACCTAGTGCCCTAAAGCCAACTGGTTTGAGAGTCACTGGCCCAAAGCTAGTTACATGGATCGAAGATGCTGCAAAAATATATATATCTGAAGTCTGAGTAATTAAGTCCGTATGGGTGTCTTAACACCTGGTGCCCTAAAGCCAACTGGTTTGGAGCCACCGACCCAACACTTGTTACATAGATGAAGGTATTGTATATAAATAAAAAATAGTGAAAAATCAAAGAAAAAATCAGAAAAATTATTCCATTGCTACAAAAAGGTGTGAAATCTGATAGAACTTTAGGACAAAAATATTACACTCTTATCAACTGCACTTATGACTGTTGTGGGCAAAAATGAGTTGATTAATATTTTCTGGCTGTGTATATGGAGAATGGTAATATAATCGGAGAATTTACTTATTCGGAATTTAGAAAGAAACAAAACAACTAATAACTTGGAGAAAATTTCACCTGATTAGTCACTAAATTCTTTATTCTCTTTTTGCTTGTCTTTTTGCTTTTGTGTGCATTAGTTTTACTACCTTTTTACTTTTGTAAAATGTTTGTGGGTATCATTGCTGTAAACCCTCACGAGACTACAACTCGTTCACTAGGGACACCTAGGGGTTTAAAGGCTTGTTGCATACGCTAAATGCAACCGTGATCCCTACGAAAGTGGCTTAGTTAAATTTTATTATGTTATTTTTTTGTGTTTTGCTCGAGGACTAGCAAAATGTTAGGTTTGGAGGTGTGATGAGTGGTAAATCTATCACTATTCCCACTCATTTAACCTAATATTTTGTATAGTTTCTTGAGTTTTGTGAACGTTTTGATGTGTTTTGTGTTATTTTGCAGATAAATAAAGTTGGGAAAGCATTGGAAGCAATTTGGGGCCAAAATAGAGAAAACATGACAAAAAGGCAATTCGGTAATTTTTTCGTGTCGCGACGCCAAGACCCTACGCGTCGCGACGTCTAACGTGCGCCGGACATGCTAACGTGCGTCGAGGGACACGTGTCAGAATCTGAGAAATTGGACTTGCTAACGTGTGCTGGCCTTATTAACGTGCGTCGTGCCACGTGTCATCATCACAGAATTCAGCTAAAATGCGTCGTCTGCCACGTGTCGAAATCTCATTGGACCAAAGCAAGCGCGTGCCATGTGTCGAGTTGTCATTGGAACCGAATCACATGCTACCACGTGTTAATCTCTCATTGGACCAATCCTAAACGCGTGCCACGTGTCAGATGATCATTGGACCGAAAGCTCAGCCAATCACCGTGTGCCACGTGTCGTCTTCTCATTGCACCACCTTTACCGCGTCACACGTGTCATCACTAGATTCTGCGACAGATCACGCGGGGTCAAACCGCGTGGACCAAAACCGCGTGCCAGCGTCGCTACGCTGGGACCCTGGCGTCGCGACGCTTGGTTCCAGAAAATGCCTATAAATTCAGGCCTTCACCACTTCATGTGGTGTGCTTTCCTTGGAGCTTTTTCCGTGTTTTAGAGGATTGCATCTATTTTGTATATATAAATAATATTTTTAATTATGTATTTTAATTTTCAGTAATAGTAATAGTAGTTCTTCTTCTTCTATTTTCTTTTATGTTAGTAGTTAATTTCCGCTGGGGTAAAAAGTGAAACCTTTAATATAATTATCTAGGTAAATCTCACTTAACTATAATTTACAAATTATAATTTAACCGGATTAATTAATGTCAGACTTTATTACCGCCTATATGGTCGGGTAAATATAAATTACTTACCGCCTATATGGCTGGTCTTTATGTGACAGATAATTACCGCCTATATGGCTGGGTGTTAATGGACCAAATGGATTACCGCCTATATGGCTGGTTTTAAATGTTTAACATTATTAATTCTGAGAAAGCAGAACATAAAATAATTTATATATTATAATAAGTGAGATTCCTAGATAAGAAATATTAAATGTGGATCCTCTAACCCCCAGCATTTTATTTTATTCTAGGGAAGTGATGAAACACAATATCCACACTTAATAATTGATTTTCTTTTTATGGGTAATTCTTTAGTTTGTTTATTGAGTCTTAAGCTTAATGCTTCTTGTTGTCTGATCACCAATAAGATTGATATGGTAAACTTAAAATGAACTAGACATAGGGATTTTAGGTTTTAGCCTTAGATTCAATAGCTCACGATCTTCCTTGAGGATAGATAACCCTTTAATAGATTTTCTTACAGGATATGAATATACCTGTCGGGCGTGGGTAGCCATAATTGGAACTTAATCTTAATGAATCCAGGTAATTTGGTTGACATAGGAATATGGTTCAATTGGGTTATACTGGGTATTTGCGTCTGACCATCGGAAGAGGCTTTCGCATATCATCGTGTTCCAGGTTAGCAAATTAATTTATTACACATAAATAATAGAATCAATTCATCTTTATAATAATATTGTGTGGAGTCGCGACCCTATATCCTTGAGTCTTTTATTTTATTTTCCTTAGTATTTTCTTTTAAGTCTGTTTTTATTTTATTTTTGCAAAACCACATTCAACCAACCAAAAGCAATCAATTCCTTCTCCCTATAATTAGATACTTGTAAATAAATAGAATCAATAATTAATAACAACAGTAGAAATTAAGTCCTCGTGGGATCGATATTTTTATACTACTTGAACGATACGTGCGCTTGCGTTATACGTGTGTGTTTACGCCGGTCAGTATTACGTCCTCGTGGGATCGATACTTTTTATACTACTTGAACGATACATGCACTTGCGTTATACGCGTGTGATTACGCTGGTCATGTTTTTGGCGCCGTTACCGGGGACTTATTTATCTTTCACTATTGGTTTTGAGGTTAGATACCTTTTCTTGTATCTAATTTCTTTTGCTTATTATTTTTGTTTTCTTGTGTTTTAGGCTCTCAGAAACTACATGAGACAACATAACAAAGGCCATGAACATGAAAAAGAACTAGAAATGAAAGAATGGATTGCAGAGATGTTCAAAAAGCAACAAGCAGCATATGATGCAATATTTCAAAGCCAATCTGCTTCCATCAAAGCACTGGAAAATAAAATTGGACAACTGGCCAATGCTCAGAGTTACAGACCATCAGGAAATCTTCCCAACAATACAGAACCAAATCCAAGGAACCGAGGGAAGGAGCAATGTCAAGCCATTACTTTGAAAAGCGGTACTGAGATCAACAAAGATATGGAATCAAGGCATCCATTGAAGAAATCCAAAAGAAGCAGAGCAACAGACGGAGGAAAAAAAAAAGCAAAGGAAAAAGATCAATCACTCCACCTCCATATTTTCCACAGCGACTTCAGAAAAACAAACTGGACAAGCAGTTTGCTCGTTCTTGGAGGTTTTCAAAAAGCTGCACATCAACATCCCATTTGCCGAAGCTTTGGAAGAAATGCCCAGCTATGTCAAATTCATGAAAGATATTCTTTCACGAAAACAGAGATTGGGAGATTACGAGACAGTAGCATTGACGGAAGAAGAATGCAGTGCCATTATTCAAAGGAAACTTCCCCCGAAGTTGAAAGATCCTGGCAGTTTCACAGTCCCATGCACCATTGAAGAATATTACATCGGTAAGGCTTTATGTGACTTAGGTTCAAGTGTTAATTTGATGTCTTTTTCTATTTACAGGAAACTACAAATTGGAGAAGCAATGCCTACCTCAGTCTCACTACAACTTGCTGATCGAACTCTCGCATTTCCAAGAGGTGTTGTTGAAGATGTGCTAGTCAAAGTCGACAAACTCATTCTTCCAGCAGATTTCATTATCATTGACATGGAAGAAGACAAAGATGTACCTATCATCCTTGGAAGACCATTCTTGGCGACAGGATGAACTGTGATTGATGTACAAAAAGAAGAACTAACTATGAAAGTTCAAGACCAAAAGTTACTTTCAATGTTTTCAAAGCCATGAAATTCCCGAGTGAAGAAAATGAAGAGAATGTTTCAGAATTGATGTTGTTGATAGTATCATTCAAGATACTGATACAAATCCCACGGATACACTTGAAGCTTGCATCACCAATATGACTGACAGCGAGCTAGATGCTGAAATCCTGGAATTATCAACTACCTTGACAAACCATTCCGATTCAAAGCGACACCACAAGTGGAAAGCCTGGAACTGCCAAAGAAATATCGAATCAAGCCTTCGATGAAGAACCACACACAGCTGGAGCTGAAATTACTTCCGAGCCATCTCAGGTATGCATTTCTTTTAAACTCTTCTGAATTAACTGTTATTATTTCTTATTCACTAACATTGGAGCAGGAAGAAAAGTTGCTGAGAGTATTACGAGAGCACAAAAGAGCCATTGGCTGGACTATAGCAGACATTCGAGGCATTAGTCCATCATTTTGCATGCACAAGATCCTGATGAACGATGAATACAAACCCACAGTAGAGCATCAACGTAGATTCAATCCAATCATGAAGGAAGTCGTGAAGAAAGAAATCATCAAATGTTGGATGCTGGTATCATCTACCTCATCTCAGATAGCACTTGGGTGAGTCCTATGCAGTGTGTGCCAAAGAAAGAAAGAATTAATGTGGTCACCAATGAAAAGAATGAGCAAATTCCAACAAGAACAATGACTGGATGGAGAGTATGCATGAACTACCGAAAATTAACAAAGCCACGAGAAATGATCATTTTCCGATGCCATTCATTGATCAAATGTTGGACAGACTGGCGGGACATGAGTTTTATTGCTTTCTGGACGGATATTCAGGGTACAATCAGATTGCTATCGCCTAGAAGATCAGGAGAAAACCACTTTTACATGTTCGTATGGTACTTTTGCTTTCCGCAGGATGCCATTTGGATTATGTAATGCATATGCCACATTTCAGCGTTGCATGATGGCTATCTTCTCAGACATGCTAGAACAGAGTATGTAGGTGTTTATGGATGACTTCTTGGTGTTTGGAGACTCTTTTGACCACTGCTTTCAAAATTGGAACATGTGTTACAAAGATGTGAATATACCAACCTGGTACTCAACTGGGAGAAATGCCACTTCATGGTACATGAAGGCATTGTTCTTGGACATCGGATCTCACAAAAGGGAATCGAGGTAGACAAATTAAAGATCGAAACAATTGAGAAATTACCTCCACCAACATCAGTCAAAGGGATTCGGAGCTTTCTTGGACATGCTGGCTTTTACAGGAGATTTATCAAAGACTTTTCCAAGATTGCTAAACCTCTATGCAATCTTCTGGAGAAGGATGTGCCTATCAACTTCACCAAAGAATGCCAGGAAGCTTTTGAGATCTTAAAACAGAAGCCGGTTTCTGCTCCCATCATTGTAGCACCAGACTGGACCCTTCTATTTGAGGTGATGTGCGATTCTAGTGATTTTACTGTAGGTGCAGTTTTGGGACAACGCAAAGCAAACATTTTCCACACCATTTACTACTTCAGCAGAACTTTGAATGAAGCTTAACTCAACTACACAACCACTGAAAAGAAGTTGCTCGCAGTTGTGTTCGCTTTTGAAAAATTCCGCTCATATTTGCTGGGTCCCAAAGTGGTGGTCTACACAGATTATTCAGCAATCAAATACTTGATCACGAAGAAAGATTCCAAACCTAGATTGATCCGTTGGATACTTCTTCTGCAAGAATTTGACGTGGAAATTCGAGACAGGAAAAGGACAGAAAACCAAGTGGCATATCATCTATCGAGGCTCGAGAATGGTGAAATAGCTGGCAAAGAATTATCAATCAAAGAAACTTTTCCAGATGAACAGCTATTTGCCATGAAACAGCAGGATGTCCCTTGGTATGCTGACTATGTCAACTTCATTGTATCAGGAAAATGGCTGTTGGAATGGACAACTCATCAACGAAAGAAGTTCTTCAAGGAAGTCAAGCAATATGTTTGGGATGAGTCGTACTTGTTCAAACGCTATGTTGATCAACTATTGAGACGGTGTGTTCCACAGGAGGAGGTCAACAGTGTTTTGCAACACTGTCATTCATCACCATATGGCGGACACTTCAGCGGGAATAAAACTGCAGCCAAAGTCCTACAATCAGGTTTGTTCTGGCCCACTCTTTTTAAAGATGCTTATCAACAGGTGCCAGAGAATAGGGAATATTTCCAGGAGAAATGAAGGACCATTGCAAAATATTCTGGAAGTAGAGATATTTTATATGTGGGGTATTGATTTTATGGGACCCTTTGTTCCATCATTCGGAAACTTGTACATCCTGGTTGCTGTAGACTACGTCTCCAAATGGGTCGAAGCAATTGCAGTGCCATCCAATGATTCAAAAGTGGTGATCAAATTCCTTAAAAAGAATATTTTCACTCAGTTCGGAACACCTCGGGAAATTATCAGAGATGGTGGCTCACATTTCTGCAACAGATACTTCGATGCAATCCTATCCAAATATGGAGTTACTCACAAGGTTTCCATTGCTTATCATCCACAGTTAAATGGACAGGTTGAAGTTTCAAACAGGGAAATCAAAAGAATCCTAGAAAGAACCGTTGGATCAACATGGAAGGACTGGTCTACAAAACTGGATGACGTATTATGGGCCTATCGAATAGCTTACAAGACACCCATTAGTATGTCCCCATATCAAATGGTATTTGGAAAAGCATGTCATCTGCCAGTTGAGCTTGAGCACAAGGAGTACTAGGCACTAAAGAAGTTGAATCTTGATCCACAAGTTGCAGAAGAGAAAAGACTCCACCAACTCAATGAATTGGAGGAATTTCGCTTACAGGCTTATGAGAATTCCAGATTGTACAAAGAAAAGACCAAGAAATGGCATGATCAAAAAATAGTGCACAGACAGTTGGAACCAAGGCAGTAAGTGTTGTTGTACAATTCACGGTTGAAACTTTTCCCTGGAAAGTAGAAATCAAGGTGGTCAGGTCAATTTGTGATCACTCAGGTTTTTCCATATGGAGCTGTTGAGTTACTGGATCCCAACACCAAAAACATATTCAAGGTTAACAGTCAGCGTGTCAAGCACTACTGGGGAGAATCATTTGAGCGACAAAAAGAAAGTGTCACACTTTCAGATCTAGCCTAACGTCCGAGAAGTCACGTCTAGCTGACGACGTTAAACTTAGCGCTCGCATGGAGGCGACCCATGCAATTTTTGTATATATTTTTATTTGGTGTGTTTTATTTTTGTGTGTTTAATTTTTACAGGATCAGTCATTTCAGGATGGAAGAAGTTCTCGCAAATCTTCACAAGCAATTTCCTTCTCTCCCTCAAAAATCTCTTATGAAAGTCTACAAAGCTCGCTTGGAACGGATGAGACTACTATGATCAAAGGTATTCCAACTGATATTTGTTGGATTATTGAAGCACGGGTCCAATTGGCAGGTGAGTCTTCTGACTCTTTTATTTCACATATGCCTGGTTTTAGAGAAACACCTATGCAAAGAAACTTAGAGCTAAGCAAATGGGTGTTTGTTACAAATATGCACGCTGGAATTGCAATACTTGTTGTCGTTCTTTAGGAATGGTGTCTGATAATCGCGAAGACAAAATTAAATTCATTAGGGATGGCTTGATTAAGGAGTCTTTAGATGATATATCTTCGACTTTTGAGATGCATCCCAGTGGATATGTTCACATAGCCTTTTGCAAATTACATACACAATTTCAAAAAGAAAGACAACAGTTAAGTCTCGGGAATCTGACTCAAAAAGACCTTGTTTGCCAATTTATAAGAAAATTGGATGGGAAGCTTTTCCCTGACGCATAGACGTCAATTAAGCCGTAAATATTTGTATATATTATATCTCTTTGTCTTTTCCTAATAATTGTAATTTATTTTGTTGATTTCTTTTATTTTCTCCGACAGGATCCAGACCTTTTTTACTATCACGATTTATTTTACTGTTAACTAATAATTGTCATGTGGCAGGTACTAGTGCTATTATTTTACTCACCCTTTTCAGGTGTTATAAATTCAACTCATCATTGCACTTTTGAAGACATCCAGAGTAAAACATGTAAGCCACTTCAAGAAGACGAGTTGAAAACATCTATCTGTTTTGTGGTACTAGTGTTGGTGTTAAGCCACAATACGTAGAAGCAGCACAGGAATTGGGTCGAGTCTTAGCTGTAAGGAATATGCACTTAGTATATGGCGGAGGCAATCTTGGATTTATGGGGATCATTTCAAAAGCTGTACATGAGGGAGGCAGTCACGTTTTGGGAAACATCCCAAAACCCTTGGCAGAAGCAAATCTTATTGGACCATCAAACAGAGAGGAACTGATCATGCTAAGTATGTCTGAACGATTGGTAGAAATGATTAACCGTACTGATGCTTTTATTGCTTTGCCATGTGACTTGGGTACATTGGAGGAAATTTTTACAGTGTTATTTTGGCCAAACTTGAACATACACCAGAAACCGCTTGGACTGTACAACATTGTAGGATTTTATGATTTTCCTTGTGTATTTCTTGATGATGCCCGGAGAAATGGGTTCGTGACAAAACCTATGAAAGAACTCCTCTTTACTGCCAGAAATGCTCCGGATCTAATTGACCAAATCTTAGCCTATGAACCACAAATTGACCCTATCATTTCAAAGATAAATTGGTCCGAGGACGATCGTAGTAAGAGGCGTCGGATTAATCTGGATCTTAACCTTTAACTTTTCGTGTAGAATTTCAGCTAACCATGTACTATCTTCTAAACTCTTCTTCTACTTTTTAAGACATTAGGGACAATGTCTCATTTAAGTTTGGGGGAGGCAATTAGTTGATCAGTATATTATCTTTAGTTGTGTGTTGTTTTTTATTTTTAGTCCAAATTTTTTCGAAAAATACAAAAAATTGAAAATTTTTCAAAAATTACAAAAACAATTTACGTTTTTGTTTTTATTTTGACTAAAAAGGTGAAATTGGTGAGAGATAGCTGTGTAAGGAGTTCCCATTCCTGAGACGTATCTCAAACCTATTTCGGAACAAGTTAATTTTTCTTTATTTCCTTTTGAATTATTTAATTTGTGAATTCTCCATAATACTGACTAAAATGGATCTTCATATGCTCAGTTGGCAGGTATTATCAACATGCGTGGTAACATATAGACATGAGTTGTAATTGAAAAGTTTGTAATATTCAGTGCTCTAGTTTAATTGGAGGAAGCATCTATGAAAAGCATTGGAGTAAAAAAAAACGTTTGAGATCCGAGTTATTAAGTCTGTATGGGTGTTTTAACACTTAGTGCCCTAAAACTAACTGGTTTGGGAGTCACTGGCCCAAAGCTCGCTACATGGATCAAAGATGCTGCAAAAATATATATATCTGAAGTCTGAGTAATTAAGTCAGTAGGGGTGTCTTAACACCTGATGCCCTAAAGCCAACTGGTTTGGGAGCCACCGACCTAACACTCGCTACATAGATGGAAGATATTGTATATAAATAAATAAAAATCAAAAAATCAAAGAAAAAAAATCCGAAAAATTATTTCATTGCTGCAAAAAGGTGTGAATTCTGATAAAATTTTAGGACAAAAATATTACTCTCTTATCAACTGCACTTATGACTGTTGTGGGAAAAATGAGTTGATTAATATTTTGTCGGCTGTGCATATGGAGAATGGTAAATATAATCGGAGAATTTACTTATTCGGTAATTTAGAAAGAAAGAAAACAACTAGTAACTTGGAGTAGAAGTTTCACTTGATTAGTCACTAACTTCTTTATTCTCTTTTCTCTTGTCTTTTTGCTTTTGTGTGCATTAGTTTCACTACCTTTTTACTTTTGTAAAATGTCTGTGGGTATCATTGCTGTAAACCCTCACGAGACTAAAACTCGTCCACTAGGGACACCTAGGGGTTTAAAGGCTTGTTGCATAAGCTAAATGCAACAGTGATCCCTACGAAAGTGGCTTAGTTAAATTTTATTTTAAAGATGTTTATGTTATTTTATTCTATGTTTTGCTCGAGGACTAGCAAAATGTTAGGTTTGGGGGTGTGATGAGTGGTAAATGTATCACTATTTCCCACTCATTTAACCTAATATTTTGAATAGTTTCTTGAGTTTTCTGAATATTTTGATTTGTTTTGTGTTATTTTGTAGATAAATAAAGTTTCAGGACATTCTGGAGGTGATTTTGGGCCAAAACAGTGAAAAGGGACAAAAATGGCAAAATGGTCATTTCACGCGTCACGACGCCTAACGTGCGCCGCACCATGCTAATATGCGCCGGGGACACGTGTCAGGATCTGAAAAGTTTGACTTGCTAACGTGCGCCTACCACGTGTCAACATCACATCCAATCCGCTAACGTGCGCCGTGCCACGTGTCATCTTTCTATGCTGCCGACAATCGCCATCGACATATGTTGACACATGTCACTCCATGTGTCATCCACGTCATCGTCCACATCAGCAGTAGACCGAGTCAACTCACCATGTCAGCGCCACGTCATCATCAGCCAATCACAGTGTGCCACGTGTCGCAATCCTACGGTGCCGATAATCACTTTCGCCACGTGTCGCCACGTTATCGCCACGTCAGTGCAATCATTCAGCTTCGAATCACAGCGTGCCACGTGTCACCTTATCACCTTATTGTTGGGTTTCTATTCCAATCCCAAGATCGATTTAAGCAATGAAAAAGAATGAATACTCAAAGAAGAATGGCGGAATCATACTTACTTTGATCGGATTTTGAAGACGATGAACACAAAAATTCCCTTGTGATATTCGGCCAAGGAGAAGTATGAAGTGTTGAATCCAAGCTCCAAGATTTGTGTTGATTCCAAGCTCAAAGGTGGGTTTCCCTAACACCTTGAATGATTCTTGAAGTGTGCTAGCAAGTGAAGAAAGAAAAAAAATTTTCCTTGTCTTCAATGGAGGCTCACGGCAATGGCCTTAGGGAGAGAGAGAGTGTATAATTGTTTTTGGTATTTTTGTTTTCCAAAAAGCAAAAACCAATTTTGGAGGCAAAATGGCATTAATTGCCCACAACCACCACCATCATGAATAGTGACTGGTTGTCAATTACCAAAAGGTGACTTGACATCCATCACTAAAGTGACATGTGATGTGACAAGCGATGTGACTTGTGGCCGCACTTGATTCAAAATCGGAGTGGCCTCGCAAACACATTCCAGGCTCGGGTTCGTTAATTCCTAATTAACGAATTTTCCGTTGCGACGTAATTAAATCAAATTTAATTAAATAATCATGCCGAGCAAAATTATTATTCACGTCGCTAGCGAATTAATTCTAAATCAATTCATTAGCCCGAATTAAAATCCAATTTAATTCCGCGTCGAAATCTAATTTCGTTTAATATATCGAATATATTATTTTATCGATTAATTCCAAATTAATCGTTCTCTCTCTTCAAATAGTATTTTATCCCAGATAAAATGTTTCTGTAATTAATCCCAGATTAATTAAATTCGAATCATTCGTCATCGGTGAATCTTTAGGAAGAGACCCATGAGATCCCTGGATATGTTGGCAGTAAATACGGTCGTCGGACTATCCGAACATGTACGTACCTCGTACTACGTTTTTACTGATTTACAAGACATAGTTGGCTTCTAGCAAAGCATCGTGCCTACCCAATTCTCCAGAAATATTATTAATGGAATATATAATCTATATCAGGCGTAGTATACGTAGTATTGCGTATAACGGTCCAGTATTAGATGTCACATGCAAGTCCTGGGGCTGGAATAGTGTCTGCCCCGTACGAAGCATATATCGGATTACAAGAAACTAGTCTCTTTAATCGGATAATCATGATCATGTCATATTATCCCGATGGTTGCAACCAATTAGAGTACCAGTTCTGTATCCCTGTGATCATCATCTCCATATAACTAAAGTGATACTTCCAACTTGACATCACACCCAATACACTACGATTCTCAATAAACCCATAAGAGGCGTACACAGAACCTGTTAAAGTCCTGGACGACCAAAACCAAAGCGTATTGATTGTCTCAAGTACTAGCGATGCAAGTCTCAGGTTAAGACCAAATACACCTACCCTGAAGCGGATTCCCATAGACACATAGTCATACTACCAATGGGATTCCACGGGGTCTATCCAGAGCGAAGCTGTTTCAATACCATCGGTAAACACAACCTCCTATCACACTTGCATAAGTATCCAATACTTAAATATATGAGAACTATGTCGTTACGCTTTCATAACACGCACAAGTGCAATACTAGTATATTCTGCATTATCGATGTCCAATCTCGATAATACTACGACTAGGGATATTTAATGATTAAACCGTTATGGATTGATACTGTCTCATATCTTATAATCTGGAACTAATCATAAGGACTTTTATCATTTATATATATAAGTAATCAAATTACAAAATGATAAAATGCAATTTCCATTGCTACATAATTAATTTGTACAAAAACCACAATGTCTTTTACAAATAGTGATGTTATGGGTAATAATTGTCTAACAATCTTCCACTTGGCATATAGCCAGTCACTCAAGCATCTAATACATGAATTATGTACATGTCACTCAAACTTTTGCTGAGGAATAGCTTTCGTCAGCGGATCTGCAATGTTGTCCTCTGATGCGACCTTCTCGATCTTCACATCGCCACGATGTATGATCTCACAAATCAGATGGAAACGTCGAAGATCATGCTTGGATCGTTGATGAGACCGCGGTTCCTTAGCCTGCGCTATAGCCCCGTTATTGTCACAATACAATGGAACGGGCTCAGCTGCTAACGAAACTACTCCTAATCCAATTAGGAATTTACGGATCCAAACTACCTCTTTTGTTGCTTCAACTGCAGCAATATACTCTGCTTCTGTTGTTGAATCGGCAACAGTCTCTTGCTTGGAAGATTTCCAGTTTACTGCTCCGTTATTCAAACAAAATATGTACCCTGATTGCGACTTACAATCATCTTTATCGGTTTGGAAACTTGAATCGGTATACCCAGTTACCTCAAATTCTCCATCTCCATAGATTAAGAAAGCATCCTTAGTTCGTCTAAGATACTTAAGGATATTCTTAACCGCCATCCAGTGACCATCACCTGGATCGGTCTGATAGCGACTACACATGTTCAAAGCATACGAGATATCAGGTCGCGTACATATCATGGCATACATGTTCGATCCGACTACCGAGGCGAACGGTATCCGACTCATGTTGTCTCTCTCATCTTGAGTTTTAGGACACATGTCCTTAGATAGAGTGACGCCATGTGACACTGGCAACAGTCCCCTCTTGGACTGATCCATGTTGAATCTCTTCAACACTTTCTCAATGTATGTGCTCTGGGAGAGTCCAAATAGTTTTCTAGATCTATCTCGGTAGATCTTTATTCCTATAATAAAGGCTGCTTCTCCCAGATCCTTCATAGAGAATTTTAATGAAAGCCAAGCTTTCACCAATGTTAACATGGGAATGTCATTGCCAATAAGCAATACATCATCAACGTAAAGGACAATGAATGTCAGTGTACTCCCACTAACCTTCTTATATACACAAGGATCATATTCGTTTTGAACGAAATCATATTCTTTTATGATCTCATCAAAACGTTGGTTCCAAGAACGTGATGCTTGCTTCAATCCATAAATGGATCGATTTAATTTACAAACCTTGTTTGCAAGTCTTGGTACGACAAAACTGTTAGACTGTTGCATATAAACATCCTCCAAAAGGTTTCCATTAAGGAAAGCGGTTTTGACGTCCATCTGCCATATCTCGTAATCGAAATATGCAGCAATAGCAAGCATTATCCTAATGGATTTAATCATGGCAACAGGTGAAAAAATTTCGTCGTAATCGACACCATGTCGTTGACGATACCCTTTCGCTACAAGCCTAGCTTTGTACATTTGTACGTTGCCATCCATGTCAGTCTTCTTCTTAAAGACCCATTTACAACCAATAGGCTTTACGCCTTCTGGTGCATCAACCAGTGTCCAAACTTGGTTGGTGTACATGGAATCCATTTCGGAATTCATGACATTTTGCCATAAATCGGAGTCGATACCTTATATCGCTTCTTCATACGTAGCCGGCTCATCTTCCTCAATAAGATTAATATCCACATGAGGTGAGATCAGAAACCCATACCTCTCAGGTTGTTTTCTGACTCTCTCCGACCTACGCAGTCCTTGTGTATTCGAAGATTGTGGTACAGTCTCATCCTTGATGGACTGTTCATGTTCCGTTAAGGATTCTGTGCCAGGAACAATATCACTCTGATTTTCATCGAGTTCTACTTTCCTCCCACTTATCACTGCATTTAGGAATTCATTCTCAAGGAAAACCGCATGTAGAGCAACAAATACTTTGTTCTCTTGTGGGTGATAGAAGTAATATCTTTGGTTTCCCTATGATATCCTACAAATAGGCATTTATCTGATTTGGGTTCAAGTTTGGTACCTTCCAAACGTTTGACGTATCCCCAGCAACCCCAAATCTTCAGGAATGAGAAACCCGGTTTCTTTCTTGTCCATATTTCATACGGAGTCTGTTGAACAGACTTTGACGGAACCTAATCAAAATAATTATTGCACTGTTTAATGCATATCCCCAGAAGGAAATAGGTAGATCTGTGCGACTCATCATAGACCTTACCATGTCTAACAAAGTTCTGTTTCTCCATTCGGACACATAGTTTAATTGTGGTGTTCCGGGAGGAGTCCACTGTTAAAGAATACCATATTCTTTCAAGTAATCAAAAAACTCATTGCTTAAGTATTCGCCACCATGGTCCGATCGTAATGTCTTAATACATTTGTCGGTCTGTTTTTCTACTTCGTGTCGAAACTCTTTGAATTTCTCAAAAGTTTCCGACTTGTGTCTCATAAGATACACATAACCATAACGCGATGCATCATCCGTAAAGGTTACGAAGTATTCATATCCACCTCTAGCCTGGCTAGACATGGGCCCACAAATGTCACTATGAACAAGGGCTAACAGTTCGGTGGCACGTGTACATTTACCGCTAAAAGGTGATTTAGGCATCTTGCCTAATAAACAAGATTCGCAGACGTCATATGAATTTGGATCAAATCCGTCCAAGTACCCACTCTTCGAAAGTGTGGATATACGTGTCTTGTTTATGTGTCTCAGACGACAATGCCACATGTAAGTTTCATCTTTGTTACTTTAAGCCTTTTGTTTGTTACATTATATGTTTGAGATTGATTTATATTCAAAATATATAGACCATTATTTACATCAGCAGTGCAAATTTCCATATCATTTTTATACATAAAACACCCAGTGTTTCTAAATACAAAAGTATACTCACATTGGGCTAACATAGATACATAAATAATATTCTTAGTCAAACTAGGTACATAATAACAGTCTGTAAGTTTAAGTACATGCCCCGAGGGCAGTTCCTAAACAAAAGAGCCAACGGCCAAAACGGTGGCATGTGTCTCATTTCCAACGCGGAGGTCAATCTCTCCTGAGGCCAGTCTCCTGCTAATCTGCAGATCCTGCACATCAGTACATATATGAGTTCCACAACCAGAATCAAAAATCCAATTTTTAAAACTAGTAGTAGACATGTTTATTTCTATAATAAACATACCTGAAGCCGGTGCCTTGCCCACTTTGATTTCCTTCATGTGTGCCTTGTACTCGCGGCAGTCACGCTTCCAATGACCCCGCTTCCTGCACTGGAGACAAATATCTTGGGATTTGTCCTTAGGTTTCCCAGAGCCTTTTGACGATTTGGCCTTGCCCTTTTTCTTATGCTTCTTCGTCTTAACACCTCCAGTCGCCTTGGGCCAAGCCCTCGGAGTCTGAGATGTTGAAGCATAGTGCGCCTCGCGCTTCTTGCCCTTAAGGAGCTCTTTTTCTGCTTCACGCAGAGTGGACATCAACTCTCTAAGAGTTTGGTCTTGGTTCAACATGTTGTAGTTCATGATGAACCCACTCCAAGTGTCAGGGAGAGACTGTATGATCAAATCTACTGAAGTCTCAGCCTCGAAGACTATGCCCATATGTCCGAGTTGCTCAATGTCAGCAATCATCTGTGACACATGGTGCTCAACAGACGTACCCTCTGACATTCGAGCGCTGAAGAGCTTCTTCTGCAACATTTTTTCTTGCGATCTTAGGTTAGATCGGTGAAGATCATGTAACTTCGCTATCATCTCATAGGGATCCAACCCCTTGTTTTGACGACGAAATTGTGGAGTCATAGCGGCATGCATTACCGATTGAGCAGTTGCATTATCATCGCTATGAGTCTTCCAAAGCTCTAGCTCAAGCAATTGATCAGGTCGGGGCTTAGGCCCAAGAGGTCGCTCTAAAGTGTAGAGTAACTTCTCGGATCCCAGAATAATTCTGAGATTCATATCCCAGTCCTGAAAGTTTATGCCATTAAAGACGTTGTCGCCCATGACAATATCCTTAATGCTTAACTTTCATGTCATCTTAACCGCAATAGTCCAACTATTCGATTAACGATGTATGGGTACAGTCTAATTGTTACAAGAAAAATAATAATATATTAGTCTAACTAATAAAATAATTTGAAAGTGCGTAAAGCTAAGTATTTGAAAAAAATTGCAAATTCAATACTAGCCTCCCACTATTTTTCGGCGAGCCTCTAACCCTATTTTAAGTACTCGGGAAACCTAGTTTCCTAGTGGGCTAGGATCCCGTTAAATAACACACAACCTTAACTTTGGCCAACAAACTGTATGATATTTAACTAGGTAGATCTCTAAGATCAATTGGATCTCATCCAATCCTAGATTCGGTAGGTGGACCTCCAAGTCCGAAACATATATACAATATATATGCCAATATATCCAATATATTTCCCTAACTTTTTTCCTCTGAATCAACTAAGCCTTGGCTTTGGCACAACAAGCTTAATGATTCCAGTTAAGCGGAACCCATTGACTTTGGAAAGCTTCGTAATCGATGTCGATGGACAAGAAGTGATCTTGACTTTGGCCAATAAATCACAACTTGGACAAGACATACGATATGGAACAAAGCCTTCATGATTCAAACACATCCGCGATGGATAAAGGTCTTGACTTTGGCCAACAAACTAGTGCCAATCTTGGATCTTGAGTAAGAATCACTCAATGGAAGGAAAAACGCTTAATATTTGTTGAGGGTTTTTCGCGTAAATTGGCAACCAATTTATTATATTTGTTAGGTCTCATCATACACCCTTAAGCATGCATTCTAAAAGCATAATAAGGCACGAAAATAAATTAATAACGATATGCGGATGGATATCTCATAGATTGTTCCTAGAACAAATCACTTCATTATCTCTCCCCGGCTAGCACTATTCTAACTTCTACCCAATTACATAATACAATGAAAGAAACCTCATTGATATTGAGGGGATTTGGTGAGAAGAGAATACAAAGAATCAATAGAGATAAGGCTAGACACGCAGGTCCAATTTAATAAATTCTAAATTTACAACAATTTCCAAAATTGCCCTTTCCCTTCCAATATCCATCTGATATACATTATTCAATCAACACATCCATGTATTCACTCATAGCATGTTATTCAATCAATCTAATCCAATTAATTAATCTTTGAATTAAGTGATCATCCAATGTTCAAACAACGATTTGATTTGCGTGAGTCCAACTCGTTTGAGAATAAGTACTCGAAGTACGAATTCTTGAATTATATCGAATTACAATTTAAATCTAATTTAATTCATATTCAATACTAATTCTATATTTAATTCCAAATTAAATAACTACACTTTTTAATGTATTGTTGGTTTTATTCTAGGTCCCAAAATCATAACAAGCATGATAAATGTGTGAAAACAAATCGAAGAAGTTGCGGAATACTCACATCGATCGGTTGAGACGATTTGATGAAGAACAAAACTTGATTTTCCTCTTCAAGGTGACGCCCAAACTGACCAGTCCACTGCTCAACAGTTTCAGTTTTGCTTCATCCTTTTGAGCTTCGAATCTTCGTCGAACGATTCCCGGCTCGTGGGTGAGTTCCCTAACACCTTCGTATAACTCTCGGTGTGCTAGCACTTGGCAATTTTGCCACAAAACTTGCCCAAAATTGCTTCCATTTTCGCCCAAAACAGAAGCAGTTCACTGCCCTTTGGGCGTGAACATGAGGAAGAGAAAGAGAAGAGATTTTGATGTGTTAGGTTAGTTTGAAAATGATATCCAATATCCTTTATATATTTTCCATAAAATATATTAAAGATTTACCAAATAAATCATTTATAAAATAAATGGTAAATGCTTTTCAACTACTAACACTATTCCACCAACTTACATCACTCAAAGTGTCAAGTTGCTTTTCAATCAATCAATCACATCAATCAATCAAATGTCACATCACTCAAAGTGACGTTTGATTTGACGCTTGATGTGACGAATGATTTGACACTTGATGTGACTTGCGTGCCGCACTCGAATTCGAAATGAGAATGTGCTCGCAATCACTCTCGGGCTCGGGTTCGCTAATTCCTAATTAGCGAATTTTCCGTCGCGTCGTAATTAAATGATTACGCCTAGCGAAATCACTATTCACATCGCTAACGAATTAATTCTAAATTAATTCGTTCGCCCGAATTAAAATCCAATTTTAATTCCGCGTCGAAATCCAATTTCGTTTAATATATCGAATATATTAATTTATCCGATTAATTCTAAATTAATCATTTTCTCTCTTTAGACGATATTTTATCCCAGATAAAATATCTCCGTAATTAATCCCAGATTAATTTTCTCTCTCATCGAATTAATCCCAGATTAATTAAAGTGTGAGTCATACATCATCGGTGAATCTTTGGGAAGCGACCCATGAGATCCCCGGATATGTTGGCAATAAATCGGGTCGTCGGACTATCCGAACACGTAAGTACCTCGTACCACGTTTACACCGATTCACAAGACAAGGTTGGCCTCTAGCAAAGCGCCATGCCTACCCAATTCTCCGGAAACATGCTTACAGGAATAAGCGATCTATATCAGGCGTAGTATACGTAGTATTGCGTATTTCGATCCAGTATCGGACAGTCACGTGCTAGGCCTGGGGCTGGAGTTGTGTCTGCCCCGTACGAAGCACTTGTCGGATGTCTGGTAACTAGTCTCTATAATCGGATATACATGACCTAGTAATAATATCGCGATTGGCCGCGCAGCACTTAAGAGCACTAATACCGTATCCATCGTGACATCATCTCCACTATGACTGGAGTGATTCTTCCGTCTTGACATCACACCCAATACTCTACGATTCTCAATATACTCAGTATCAGCGTACACAGAACCTGTTACAGCCCTGGACGACCTTAACTAAAGTATATCGATTTTCGTAAGCATTAGCGATGCAAGTCTCAGGTTAAGACCAAATACACCTACCCTGATGTCGGACTCTCATAGACACATAGTCATACTACCAATGGGATTCCGAGGGGGTCTATCCAGAGCGAAGCTGTTTCCCGTACCATCGGTGAAACACAACCTCCTACTACACTTGCATGAGTATTCTATACCCAAATATATGAGAACTATGCCGTTGTGCCTTCACAAACTCGCACAAGTGCAATACTAGTCTTTTACGTATTTATCGATGTCCAATCTCGATAATACTCTGACTATGGATATTTAATGATTTATCCTTCGTGGACTGATACTGTCTCATATCATTCTCAGTCCAGGAACAAATCATAGGGACCTCTCATCATTTATACATCTAAGGTGATCTAATCACAAATGATAAGAGTGCAATCTCCTTTGTCACATAGTTAATTTGTACAACAACACCATGATCTGTACAAATAGTGACGCTATGGGTCATAATTATCCAACAATCTCCCACTTGGCCTATAGCCAGTCACTCGAGTCTCTGACACCCGAACTATGTACGGTTGGCTTGAATTGCTGAGAAAAGCTTTTCGTCAGCAGATTTGTATGATAATTGTCAGATTCGATTTATACGATCATCACATTGCCACGATGTATGATCCGAACGCATCAGATGAACAGTCGAAGTCTATATCTGGATCGTTGATGAGACCATTAATTCTTTAGCCTGTGCTGACGCCTAGCTCAGCTGCTAACAGAATTATATCTAATCTAATTAGATTATTAAGACCCCAGAAGGTTTCTATTGCTGCCTCAGCTACAGCAATAATCCGCATTTTTGTTGTTTATTCGGCAACAATATCTTGCTTGGAAGATTTCTAGCTCACTGTAACGTTATTCAAACTTTATAGTATCGTTTGCGACTCAAAGTCGTCTTTGTCGGTTTGGAAACTTAATCATTTTAAATCAAATATCCAAAGTTAAGATATTTATATTTTAATTAATTTAATCATTTAACAATTAAATAATTAATTAATTAATTAAATACAAATATATTAAATATATGTATTATATTTACATTAAATATCAAATACATATATTCATTTAGGATATAAGTCAAATATCTCAATTTGACTATTAATTAATGTGTATTTAAATTAATCAAGTATTAAATGTAAATACACAATAATTAATCAAATGACTATCGGGTCCCTTTGGCACGTATCTTGCGTTTAACCTTTAAACGACTTTATAAATAATCAATATTATTTATTAATGTTGCTCTAGTGCTCTACGAGTATGTTTCATTATTGAGACTCTCTAGATTCAGGTATATCCGTCACGAAATCCAATTTCGTGTCCATAATTTATCCACCCGTAAATTATGACGATCACGGATAATCTTCGATGAATCATACAGGTCGAGGTCATGGCAAATGTATAATTCCTCCGTCACAGGTATCCGGATTAATCCCAGAGATATAGATGTAAACGTCAAATCTCTATGGGGATTATCCAGTCGACTATTCTATTAGCAATCTCTAAAAGAATGTTTAGAACTAGTTTCTAAACTTTACCACGGGCCCATGGTTTTATCTGATTGCTAATTATATGGACTACCTATGCTCTGGTACACAGAACTGACGGATCCTATCTTGATACACATAGGACACCCTGAGGATCTTTCTACACCCAACGAACAGGCGGAGGTCTGATTTAAATAGATCGGTGACGTGACTGCCATCTAAGTGTAGAAGATGTCTCATGTGCCCACAATGGCATCTCAAGTCTAAGAATCACAAGTGCTACTCAACCCGAGAAGATTCTTATTGACGTTGGTGTACCATCCATTAAGAATTTTCGGTGAGTCGTTCAGTGTTTATCCGCTATAAACACCCACACGTCTATACTAGTCTCCAAGACTAATGGTTCATTGAGAAACCATTGGAATCATATATTCCAGTATACGACATGTACCGGTCTCAACGGGTTTACTTTACTGACCAAGTAGTGTAAACCTTGACCAGGAACTGTCTGAGAATGACAACGTCATGATACTACTCAATATCAGTTGTGACGCTTTTGCAACAGTACCATGACAAATCATTCTAAGGTCATTATGTCTTTACCATATAAAAAGATACATTATATTATAGAAACTGCAAATATATTATTCATAATAATAATGTTTTACAGAAGTATTCAAAAGGAATTCAACCGGGAATTGGCGCTCTGAGCACCAACCCCAACATAATCTATATCAGGCGTAGTATACGTAGTATTGCGTATAACGGTCCAGTATCAGATGTCACATGCAAGGCCTGGGGCTAGAATAGTGTCTGCCCCGTACGAAGCATATATCGGATTACAAGCAACTAGTCTCTTTAATCGGATAATCATGACCATGTCATATTATCCCGATGGTTGCAACCAATTTAGAGTACCAGTTCTGTATCCATGTGATCATCATCTCCATATAACTGAAGTGATACTTCCAACTTGACATCACACCCAATACACTACGATTCTCAATAAACCCATAAGAGGCGTACACAGAACCTGTTAAAGTCCTGGACGACCAAAACCAAAGCGTATTGATTGTCTCAAGTACTAGCGATGCAAGTCTCAGGTTAAGACCAAATACACCTACCCTGAAGCGGATTCCCATAGACACATAGTCATACTACCAATGGGATTCCACAGGGTCTATCCAGAGCGAAGCTGTTTCCATACCATCGGTAAACACAACCTCTTATCACACTTGCATAAGTATCCAATACTTAAATATATGAGAACTATGTCGTTACGCTTTCATAACACGCACAAGTGCAATACTAGTCTATTCGGCATTATCGATGTCCAATCTCGATAATACTACGACTAGGGATATTTAATGATTAAACCGTTATGGATTGATACTGTCTCATATCTTATAATCTGGAACTAATCATAAGGACTTTTATCATTTATATATATAAGTAATCAAATTACAAAATGATAAAATGCAATTTCCATTGCTACATAATTAATTTGTACAAAAACCACAATGTCTTTTACAAATAGTGACGCTATGGGTCATAATTGTCTAACACTTATCCATTGCCACGTTTCGAGCTCTCCGCGTTCCACGCCGCTAATCACGCGCGTCGTGACGCGAGCTTCACGTCGCGACGCGCGCACCTTTCCGAGGCCTATAAATTCAGCTCATTTTTCTGATTTAAGATGTACCTTCCTCTCTGAATTCTCTGATGTAAATATGGAGTTTTATACTAGTTTATTTAAATTTCAGTTTTGTAATTAATTTTAATTACGTTCTGTAATAATAATTTACTTTCTTTACTTTTTCAGTTTTTACTATTCAACATGAGGAGGTAACTTCCTCCTGCTAAGGTGAAAGGTAAAACTTTTATTACTGCTATTTGGATTAATCTCCCTTAATTATAATATATTCACTACTTAAAATTTGACTTAACAAGGATACCGCTATATTGGTCGGTTGGTAATCAATTATAAACTGGTTTTCATCTGACTAAGCATGGATACCGCCTGGTTGGTCGGTTGGTAATTTCCGCCTATATGGCTGGTTTATGGACTTAATTTGACTTAATCAGGTTACCGCCTATATGGCTGGTTGGTAATATCACACAAGTTAATATATTATATTAAGGGAGATATCTAAAATAGTAGTGATAAAAGTAGATCATCTAGCCCTAGCATTTTCTTTTATTGTAATTTTCTCATTTACTTTTCAGCATTTTATTTATGTCTTTTACTTTTAAGTTTTTACTAGCTCTAGTTATGTGTCGTAATTAAGTTAGTTATCTAGGGTTGTGATGAATTCTAATATCACCGGTTTATAAGGGGTTATTTTATAGTTTGGGTAATTTAAAGGTTTACTTATTAAGTCTTAAGCTTAATGCGTCTTGTTAACTGACCATTAATAAGATTGATCTGGTAAATCTAAAATAAACTTGACAAATGAATTTTAGGTTTCAGCCTTAGACTTAGTAGCCCACGATCTTCATTGAAGATAGATAACCCTTTAATAGATTTCCTTACAGGATAGACATATACCTGTCGGGCGGGGTAACCACAATTGGAACTTAATCTTAATGAATCCAGGTAATTTGGTTGACATAGACATATGGTTCAATTGGGTTATACTGGGTATTTGCATCTGACCATCGACATAGGCTTTTGCATAATTTCGTGTTCTAGGTTAGTAAACCGATATATTACACAAACATAAAATAACCACTTCATTTTTAATTAGATATTGGAAGAAATCACAACCCTGGATAATTTTATAAATTTGAATTTTTCTCAACCTATTTTTGCGTAATTTTATTCACTTGTTTTTTTAGAATCATCACCATTTCAAATCAATCAATCAAATTGTCAGATACTAGTAATCATTTAACCTCATTAAATTAATAGATTATGTATTAAGTCCTCGTGAGATCGATATTTTTTATACTACTTGAACGATACGTGCGCTTGCGTTATACGCGTGTGATTACGCACCGGTCATCTATCCCTATGCATTAATGGTCAATTCATTGTTATTTAATGGTTTTGATTGAATAATGTATGTTTAAAGTGGTAAATAACACATCCTGTCCAACACATATTAGGATTATAGTATTAGAACTTACATTAAATTGCTATTAGCTATATACTATTTAAATCGGTTCCAAAATTCGGTTTCGGCTCCTACCACACTAGAATCAAAACTAGACCAAAAAAATCGGTTCATTACATTTTTGAACCAAAACTGACCCTAAAGGAATTAGTTCCAGTTCCGGAACCAAAAAATCAATTATGTTCTTTACGGTTCCTCATCAAACCGGAACTCGTGTTCACCCCTATTTTCTCACAGAAAAAAAAAATTAATAATAAATAATAAAAAAATTGACAATTAGAACTCGGTCGTATCACCTGTATGAAATGGTTTAGACGTTGGCAAATATCCCTTTGGTTTCCATTGTTACTTTTTCAAAAAAACGACAGTTCTTAGCGATATCCCCACTGAAAGAAAGCGATGAACGAAATCTCTAGATGTCGATCTTTTCAAATTTTACTATTAATTTCATCAATTTCTCTACAGTTCATCTCAGGTTCGTCTCCATTTTTTTAACGAGTAATTTTGCGTTAATTGTCGCTTAATTTGCAAATATTTGTGTGTTTAAATCGTAAAAATATGTTTGTGTTATTTCTATTTTTGTTGATTTATGTGATTAATTTTTGAAATCTGTACGGTTCTGTTTTGGTTGGTTAAATTTGTTTCTTTGTTTCAACGATTAATTTGCGTTTATTGTTGCTTAATTTGCTAATATTTGTTTGTTTAGATCATAAAAATATGTTTTTTAATTCTATTTTTGTTGATTCATGTGATTAATTTGTGAAATCTGTACGGTTTTGTTTTGGTTGGTTAAATTTCTAGGTTTTAGAATTTAATTGAACTTTTAGAAATCAACTTTTTCGTCTTCCAAGTCTTTTTACTTTTTTTCGTTTTTTAAAGAAAATTTGTATTGAATTTGTTTATGTATTTTTAATTTTATTTTTAATTTTTTTTATGTAAGCTAAGAATTTTTGAAAAGAAAGCTATAAGAATGTTTCTAGACGTCTTATAACATATGTGCAATGAGTTGAGGGAGAAGGAATGTGATGGGTGAGAATCAAATGTAAGATCATTTATTACTCAGGTTCTTAAGCACAGGAGGAAGAGATTCTAGTCTTAGATTACAATAACCTTTGTTTTTCGATTAGTCCAACAACAAATTATATATATATATATATATTTCTTGATGAAAATATCTTTGAGTAGGTCCATTCATATTTCTCTATATGAGTTCTGTTGTTTAGTAATGAATTGATCTTAAAATAATATCAACTCATGATCCCAAGTGTTGATTTACAAGCATAATTGGGAAATCTGTGAAATGTGTTTCAATTAACCAATGTTCGAAAATACGGATAAGTAGACCGCCTTGAGGCTGCGAGGTGGATGTCTCAATCTGAATGCCAAAAAAAAATTCAATAGAAGGATTCCTTGGCCTATAGTTAAAATTAGGGATTTTAGGATTTTTTTTTCAAAGATTAGAGTTTTACTTCAATTTGGGGATTTGGATTTAGTAAAATTTGGACAAATTCTTATAGAAATATTGTTTGAGTGATAGGAAAAGTTTTTCAATGATTAATTTGATGAGAAACTAAGAAGAAACATATAAATCAATAATAATAATTTACATAAATTATTCAATTAATTTATCTTATAATTACATTGAAAAAAACTAACATTCAGTGTTGAAACAAAATATTAAGGTTTTATTAAATTTAACAATCATAAAATGTTTATGAAAACTGAAAAAGAAAGAGAAGATAGTAAAGTATGAATTAAGACGTTGTGTCGGTGAGAAAGGTGTTAAATAATAATTAGTAGTTGTCGAAATATGGCTTTCAAATTAAGTTCCGAATTAGTGGATGCTGCCAAAGGGAGTGGCGATGCCATACGCAAAAAGGAAGAGACTCATAGAATGGCAGAGGCAAATAGAGCTTCAATTATATACAACTTTTCAAACAATGGTTGTGCATTTGGTAGAAAAATGGTTATTGTGCATGTGGTAGAATAAGGGTACAGGTCACCTTAAATAATACATGTATTATTATATTATTTTGTTAGTCAACTTGCATATTGAAAACTCAAAAAGATAAAAAGGTTACTGTGTTATGTGGTAAGAAAAGGGACACGCCATTTCATTTGTCACTCCAATTAAACATCATGACAAATGCACTTGCAGTATAAGCAGGCTATGAGGAGTTTATGTAAGCAACCGTTAATAGCTGGATAATGTTTAGGCAACATCAACCTGAGACCTGAAGCAACCTACTATTTCATTTCTACTAGGACCTCTGGTCCAGTAGTGACTGGTTTTTGTTTTGTTTGGTCTTAGTTGTGGTTGAATTAAAATTTATCCTTGTTTTATTTTCTGTTAACTGAGTTTACATAGGCATGATCCCCACTCTTGAGTCACTAACCCCAGCATGAGAATTGGGTATTAAATTTCTGAAATGGTGTTGTTACTTTAGTTTTGTTAAGATTGTTAGCTTTAAATTACATATTTTTTTCTGCAGCCGTTTCAGATGGCTTGTCAGTTACAGAAAATGGAAAACAGTCTGCTCATCCTTCTTCCAGACGCAATACTGGGGCCAAGGTAGTCATCATATTAGTTGGAGTTGCGGCAGTGGGACTGTTTTCTTTTTTCCTTTTCAAGTTATGGCAAAAGAAGAAAAGAGAAGAGCAGTATGCCCGTCTTTTAAAATTGTTTGAAGAAGATGATGAACTTGAGGTTGAACTTGGCCTTCGGGACTGACTTTTGATTTGTGGAATTTGAGTTCCTCGTACTTGAGGTATGTATGGCCATTCACTCCATATATTTCTCGATCTCAATTGCTAAGATTTTACTGCTTTCCTCGGCATGTATTTACAAATGTACTATGACTTTCATATAAAATTCTGAGCTCTTGTTCTTATTTAAAACTGTTATTTGTTTCCATTGCTTTTACACTTTTACTACAGGCTTAAGTGGCCATGCCTTATTCAGAAAACTCGTCCCTTGGGGGTCTTATATCGTTTAATCATTTCTGTCATAGTCTGTAGAAAATGCTTTTGATAATCACCAAAATGTGTTGAAGTATTGAGTGTTTTGATGCATTGAAGAAGCATGACTTGAACAAACGTAAAGACCACATGATCCGTCTCTGTTTGCACGCAAAGACATAATATGGATCTAATTAAAATGTTTTCAGTATTGGTATATCGAATTTGGTTTGATAAAGTGATTTGGTCGGTGGCCTGCTTGATCAAAATGATGAAGTAGGACACAAGTTTATTTCCTGGTTGATTACTATTATTAATAGGGGAATATTCTAAGCAATTACTTTTTTAGGAAGATCAAGGCAGGGCCCGTAAATGCCCAAGTAGTTGGCATTGAAGGGGAGAGCGACGTGCAACTCACGAACTCCCTAATGAGCGGTCTCTCTCAGTGGCAGAGAGTGGGGGAACGAAGCGGTTTGTCAGGAAGTAGGGTTTATTTAGGGTTTTTGTAAATATTTTTAACAATATGCATTGATATAAGTTAATAAACAAGAAATTTGAAGATAACTACGTCGATATTAAAAGACTTATAATGGAATTTAAAATTACGAAATTAAAAAGAAAAATCAAGATTAAAAATAATAGATTCGAACTGTAAGCTTGCAAGCGGTTGCCCTCCGACTGGGATGAACTGCTGTTGTTCTCTTAAATCAGCTGAAAATGACCTTAGTGCAATTAATTAGAATTAACTGCCTTATATCAGAACTAGATTCAAATCCTAAAGGTAAACAAACCTAAGCCATTTGCACCTTTCTACGGCAGGCTCATTCAGACTCTTACCCGTCTCCAAGAATACTACGACTATATGCATCCGTGCACTTTTCATAGTTTTGATTATCCATTTTTTTTTTTGGAAATGTTGGAAACCCCGTCGTTAAATTATTTTATTCGGGTTTAAGCGAATTAAGTAAAACTCATGTCTGTCTCAGACTCTTATACGAAATGCACCACTGGACTCGAATTCAAAATCTGATAACCAAGTCTTAAGTTATTTTCCATCAAACCATACTCCTTGGGGCCTTGATTATCCTATCTTGATTTTATACTTTTCATTATTTTCCTAAGCAGTGGTGGTTGATAAATGTAAATCCGGAGAAATTTTGCTTCAGATTTTACCATTATGGAATTGACATAAAAAAAAAGTAAAAAATAAAAAAAGGTAATTTTCAGTTTCCTCCGCTGATATTTATCTTATTTCTATTTATATGGTGAAGATTTTACCATTATGGAATTGATTTATTCTCACTCGACATCTTTATCGCATCTATGGAAGTCCACCTTTCTTTATACGTTTTCCTATTCGGTCTACTAAGTCGACCTACAAAATTCAGGGCGGAGCAGCGGCTTAGGGCGAGGGTAAATATATAAATAGAGGAGTCGGCATCATCGCTTTAGGTCGATTTTCTCCTGTCTAAGCTCTCTAGGATATCAGTTCCTGATTGTAGAGGTTTTCATAGCCTGTAACAGTGGTTTGATGAGCACATAGAAATGGTTCTTCCATGTCTTGGTGGATCATGTGTGCCATGAAGCAAAGGTCAGCAATTCCATCCGGGGCTTAGCGCATGCTTGGACCTGTACATTACGATTACGGAGACGGAAGGTTAAAAAGCTTGTTGATTTTGCCCCTAAAAAGTTTTTTACTGTTTGACAAATGCAGAAGAAATTTGGCGTTAAATGTCCAACTTGGACAAAAATGCCCTTAATGAGTAGATAAAATTGCAAATCCATAAACAAATGCTGAGAACAAGTGGCCTTTGTTGCTACATGACAACCTATAGCCCACAAATTAAGAAAGAAACTGATGAGTTCCAGTGTCAAATGCTCCAAGTGTGATGAATGGGGCCATAATAAGAGGACATGCACTTTGTATCATGATGGGGTTCAACTTGGCACTCAATAGAGCATGCTCATCTTCTAAGGTAGCCAAAAAAAAAAAAACACAAACAGAAAAATGAATTTGGGTTTGAATTTTGGGTGCAGTGACTAATCAACTGCATTTACTTTTTTGCCTTTCAAAATCATCGCCATCTAATTGTAAATAGAATAAACCTCACTCAGGGGAAGTAACAAAAATTACCTTATGTTTTGGGAAAAAATCAAGCACTTGACACGTGACCAAACACACCACGAAAGGGATTTAAGACCCCTCGTCAGAATCTAACTTCAGGACCTTCAGTCAGAGTCTAGTCCTAGAATCTCGTCAGAATCTGAATTCGGGATCTCCCTTCAGAGTCTGACCCCAGAGTCTCCCGTCAGAATTTGACTTCGAAGCTTCCCGTCAGAGTCTGCATTCAAGACCTCCTGTATGAACGTCCGCTTCAGACTCACCCACATGAAGGCAAGTAGGGGTTGCACTAGGGGTGGCAATTTGGGTCAGGATTCGTTTATTCGTTCGATTCGATTCGCTTTAAAGCGAATACGGGTTTGAAAAAATGGATTCGTTTAATAAATGGGTCAATTCGATTCGATTCGTTTATTAAACGAATCGAATACGAATTTAAGCTCATTGATTCGTTTATTCGTTTAGGATTCGTTTTATTATTTTGATTTACTAGTTCTTGTTAATTTTCAATTAAGGTTCGAGAAATTATAGCTAATTATCATAGAAAAAATAATATTTTCAATATTTGGTGAAGTATTTTTCGTAAATATATTAATTACATATTTCATATGTATATATTTATGAAGAATTAATGTAAATCAAGTATGGTAAATTATTTTATTAAATAATATCATTGACTAAACGAATAAACGAATATTCGTATTCGATTCGTTTAATAAACGAATCGAATACGAATCCTGATATTAGGATTCGTAACATTCGTTTAATAAACGAATCGAATACGAATCCATCACATTTTGATTCGATTCGTTTAGGATTCGATACAAATTCGATTCGTTGATTCGTTTTGACACCCCTAGGTTGCACGATGAGTTAGGTTAGGATATCAACTCTTTAATTAAGTGAATCTTCAAAATAAGGAATCATACAGCCAAATAATTATTTTACGTTTCTTGAAGCTCGTCAATCGCCTAGAATGAGGAAATTCCAAGATTCTTGGGATTGAGCCAGTTAATAAGGAATGTAAATACGGTCAGTGATAGTTACATTGTAATGGGATAATAAATAATAGAAGAATCCCCAAAGAAAGGGATCAATCTTTTGTTGATTAAGCAATAATAGAGAACTCTATGTTCTAATTAAATCATTAGTTTCTGATTTTATTGTTTGTAAGGTTTTCTACATAAACAATTAGCGTCATCTGTAGGGGAGTCCGAGACGAAAAATTGTGTCTACAATTGACTTTTTTTTTTTACTTCTCTGAACTTTCGTTGTTTGAAGAATCATTCAATCGAGGAAAACAAGAATGGCCCAAATGAACAAGGAGTCTGAGATCTCTACTTCGGCTGCTCACCAAGAAGATGAATTTTCCAACCATCTGATGCCTACAATAGATATCTTGGCAATAAGGAATGAGATGATGAAACAAATAGAGGAACAAATGCAGGCCATGAAGAAGCAGTTTCATGAACAGATACAAACCGTGCAACAAGAGAAACATACGCTCAAAGCCCAGATTTAGGGGGGCACTCCTTGGCAGCATAAGGGAAAAGAAAAAAATAGAGCCTTCGTCAACGACCTTCGAGAAAAGAGGCAACCGGAAGAGAATGACAAAGAGGCTCTGGGAAGAAGCCTCATCAAGATTGATGATGAGGACTCTGACGTATTGAGTTCTAGAAACCAGGGCAGAATGTGGAGGGAAGTAGAACACAAAGGAAAGGGCAATGGTCTGGACGTGAACTGTAATAAAGGGGAAGTGAGGAACCTGTGGACAAGTCATTAATATATGTGTATTTATGGATCTAGCTCTGGTACTAAACCAGAATTTATGGAGGCTGCAAAGAATTGGGTAGAGTTATGGCAGAAAGAAACATGCACTTAGTACATGGCGGTGGCAATCTTGGATTGATGGGATGTGTTTCAAAGGCCATGCAAGAAGGAGGCAGTCAAGTTTTAGGAATCATCCCAAAAACTTTAGTAGACGAAAATCTCATCGGAAAATCTAATGGAGAAAAATACATTCTCTCAGGTATGTCTGAAAGTCTCACTGAAATGATTAATCATGCTGACGCTTTTATTGCTTTATCAGGTGGGCTAGGCACGTTGGAAGAAATATTCACAGTTGCATCATAGGAAAATTTGAACATTCACCGAAAATCCATTGCACTACTTAATGTAGATCATTTTTTCGATTTTCTTTTAGTATTTCTTGAGGATGCTAAAAGACTCGAGTTCATTTCAAAACCCGCAAAAGATATTGTTCTTACTGCATGAAAAGCTGCTGAATTAATCGACCAATTATTAGCATGTGAACCAAAAATTGACCCAATTCTTTCCAAGTTGGACTGGTCAGATAAAGATCATGGCAAGAAGCGTAGAGTGGACTTGAATCTTAATCTCTAACTTTTCTTTTAGGTTAAATAGTAATGTTGCTGAGTCAATTATTTTTCCACACTAACGAGATGATGTCTTCTAAACTCTACTTCTTTTTATTCATACATTGGGGACAATGTCTCAATTTGGTTGGGGGGGGGGGGGATAGTTGACTAGATAGTTTTTATTTTTTTTGTGTTTTCCTTTAAAAAAAATCTGTAATTAAAAGCCCATTGGACTTTAATTAAATTAACATTGGATGTTAATCGGGCTTTGAGACCCGTAATGATTAGATTTAGAATCTAAGTCGTAAAGGTACATTAAAAAATGTAATTATTTAATTTGGAATTAAATAAAGGAATTAGTATTAAATACAAATTAAATTGGATTTAATGTTGTAGTTTAATATAATTCAAGAATTCGTACTTTGAGTACTTATTCGCAAAATTAGTTGGACTCGCGCAAAATCAAATCGTTGTTTGAACATTGGATGGTCATTAATTTTCAGATTAATTAATTGGATTAGATTGATTGATAACATGCTTGTGTGAATACATGGATGCGATGTATGAATAATGTATATCGGATGGATATTAGATGGGTGAGGACAATTTTGGAAATTGTTGTAATAAATTTATAATTTATTAAATTGGACCTGCGTGTCCAGCCTATTACCTCTTGACTCTCTGTATTTCTCTTCTCACCTATTCCCCTCAATGTAAATGAGGTTTCTTTAGAAGTGTTATGTAATCGGGTAGAAGTAATACTTGTGCTAGCGGGAGAGAGGAAAGGGAGAGATTTGTTCTAGGAACAATGTGTTAAATATCCATCCGCATATCATTATTATATTTATTTATACGCGCCTTATTATGTGTTTAGAATGCATGTTTAAGGGTGTATGATGATGAGACCTTAACAAAGATAATTAATTGGTTGCCAATTACGCGAAAAACCCTCAACAAATATTAAGAGTTTTTCCTTCCATTGAGTGATTATTACTCAAGATCCAAGACTGGCACTGGTTTGTTGGCCAAAGTCAAGACCTTTGTCCGTCGCGGATGTGTTTGAATCATGAAGGCTTTGTTCCATATCGGTGTCTTGTCCAAGTTGTGATTTGTTGGCCAAAGTCAAGATCAATTCTTGTCCATCGACATTGATTACGAAGCTTTCCAATGTCAATGGGTTCCGCTTAACTGGGATCACTAAGTTTGTTGTGCCAAAGCCAAGACTTAGTTGATTCAGAGGGAAAATGTTAGGCAATATATTGGATATATTGGCATATATAAGATATATGTTTCGGACTTGGATGTCCATCTACTGGATCTAGGAATTAGATGGGATCCAATTGATCTTAGAGATCTACCTAGTTAATTATCATAAAATTTGTTGGCCAAAGTCAAGATTGTGTGTTATTTAACGGGATCCTAGCCCATTAGGAAACAAGGTTTCCGGAGTACTCAACAGAGGGTTAGAGGCTCGCCGAAAAATAGTGGGAGGCAAGTATTAAATTTACAATATTCGTTTAGTTACTTGCCATACACGCTCATTCAAATTTTTCGTCATAAAATTATATATTAGTTGGACTAATATTTAATCGTTGTTTTAATAAACAATTGGACTGTATTCAAACTATTTCAATTAATAGTTGATTTTATAATTGGATTATAGTAATCAATATAATTGAATTTAACCTATTAAACTATAGTTGATTATATAGTTAGACTATAGTAATCATTATAATAAATAGTACCTAAAATCGGTGATTCGATAGTTGGACTATTGGAATCAAGATAACTGAAAGATTAACGTTTAGAACATAATCCTGGGTGAAAATGTATTTAAATGGTTTAATTTTCAAATTGGGAATAATACCTCAGGATAGTCCTGAAAATTGAGAAGTTATTCTATTTGATAGAACAACCTCTTGGGCCTAAGCCTGGAGTTGAGCAAATAGTGGAACATGATATTTGAAATATTCATGTGATGATAACTTTAGTGCTTAATCCATTATGCTTGCCAAATAGACTCCTTAATTTCTTAATCAGAACTAAGGATTAGATCCTTATAGTATGATAATGAAATTGAAGAATCTTCATAGATCTATTCTTAGATCTTAGAAGTACTAAATTGCAATAGTAAACTCTTGGAGAGTTAATGGCTATACTCAAGGAGACAAAGCCAAAGTTTGCAATAAGGCAAGAAGCGCAAGGTGCATCTTACTTCAACATTCCAGAAGGCCAAGGCTTGGCCAAAGGCAAAGTCATTATAATCTTCTGGGAAGACATAGGACATATCCCAAAATGTTTACCTAAACTGTGGCAAACGAGGTCACTGAAGCGTGATTGTCGTATGGACAAGGCAGACATGAAGGAATTGAAGACGGTGCAAGGCTCCGACTTCAAATATGTTTGTCATAAAAATGTTCAATACTAGTATTAAAATTGGATTTTAGATACTAAGTGTGGTACATAAATAAGCATTGATGTGCAGAATCTGCTGGTTAGCAAGATACTGACTTCAGTAGAGATTTATCTGAGAATCGGAAACGGGACGAAAGTCGCTGTTTTAACCGTAGAGACCTAAGTTTAGGAAATACTCTTTGGGTATGTACTTAAATTAGGAAACTGTTAAAATGTAACTAGTTTGACTAGAAACATTATCTCTATATCAGGGTTTAACCCGTTGCGGGTATACCTTTATATTCTAGAACACTAAAGTGTTTTATTTTATAAAGATGATATTGAAATAACCACATTAGATGTGAATAACAGTATTTATATTTTGAATATAAATAAATCTCAAATGTAAAACATGACAAACAAATAGCTCAAACTGATTTAATCAGTTGAGACTTATAAGTGGCATTATTGTCTGGGACACAATTAACAAGACTCGTATATCCACACTTTTGAAGAGTGGATACTAGGACGGATTTGATTCTATTCAAATAAAGTCTACGAATCTAGTTTATTGGGCAAAATGCCTAAAATACCTTTACTTGGTAAAAGTGCAAGTGCCACTGATCTGTTAGCCCTCGTTCATAGTGACGTAAGTGGGCCCATATCTAGCTAGGCTAGAGGTGGATATGAATGTTTCGTGACCTTTACGGATGTGGCATCGCGTTATGGTTATATGTTTCTTTTGAAACACAAATCGGAAACTTTTAGAGTTTCGACACGAAGTAGACAAACAGATCGACTAAAGTATTAAACCGTCACGGTTAGACCATAATGAAAGTACTTAAGCAATAAGTATCTCAAATACTTGAAAGAGTACAGTATTCTTTCAATGAGGACTCCTCCCAGAACACGTCAGTTTGACGGTGTGTCTGAACGGAGAAACCGAATTTTGTTAGACATGATAAAGTTAATCATGAGTCGCTCTGAGCTACCATTTCCTTCAATGGATACGCATAATCAGTGCAAAAATTATTCTGAATAAGGTTCCATAGAATCTGTTTGAGAGACTTCATATTAGATATGAACAGGAAAGAAACTGAGTTTTCTCATTCCTGAAGATTTGGGAATGCTAGGCATATGTTTGGATGATACCAAACTAAAACCCAAATCGGATAAGTGTCAAATTGTAGGTTATCCTAGGGAAACCAAAGTATAGTACTTATACAACTCACAAGAGAACAATTTAATTGTTGCTCACCATACGGTTTTCCTAAGAGGAATACCGATATGCAGTGGTAAGTGGGAGGATAGTAAAACTCGATAAAACAATCAGAGTAATATTATTCTAGGCACGGATTCCTAATGGAACATAAATAGTTCATCAAGGATGAAACTATACCAATAATCTTCGAATACACAAGAACCGCGTAAGTCGGAGAGAGTCAGAAAACAACCTTGGGTATGGGTTTCTGATCTCACCTCATAAAGATGTCAATCTTATTGAGGAAGACGAACTGACTGCGTATGAGGAAGTGATACAAGGTATCGACTCCCTATTATGGCAAAGTGCCATGATGTCCGAAATGGATTCCATGTATATCAACTAAGTTTGGATACTAGTTGATGTACCGCAAGACATTATGCCTATTGGTACTATATAAGTCTTCAAGGAAGACATACATGGATGGCAACATACCAACATGCAAAGCTAGGCTTGTAGCGAAAAGGTATCGTTATCAACATTGTGTCGATTACGACGAAACCTTTTACCTGTTGCCATTAGGTAAATCCATTCGGATAATGCTTGCTAACGCTGCATGTTTCATTTATGAAATGTGGCAGCTGAACGTCAAAATCACTTTCCTTAAACGGAAACCTTTTGGAGGATGTTTACAACATCCTGAAGAATTTTGTTGTACCAAAACGAGCAAACAAGGTTTGCGAGTTATTCGATCCATGTATAGATTGAAACAAGCATTGTGTTCTTGGAATTATTGCTTTGATGTAATCATAATGGTATATGATTTAATTCAAAACGAAAATGATTCTTGTGTATATGAAGAGGTTAGTGGGAGCGCACTGACTGTAACTGTCCTGTATAATGATGATATGTCATTTCTTGGAAATGATAATCCCATAATACAATCGGTGAAAGCTTGGCTTTCATGAAAATTCTCCGTAGAATTCTTGAGAGTAACAACCTTTATTCTGGGAATAAAGATCTACTGGGATAGATCTAAAAGTTGTTAGCACTCTCCGATAACTCGTACATTGAAATAAATGTACGTGACCTGGTGTCTCATACGCTTTGAGCATGTGGAGTCACAATCAGGCCAATCCAAGTGATAGTCACTGGATTGATGTTAAGAACATCCTTTAGTATCTTAGATGAACTAAGGATGCTTTCTTATACTATGGAGAATGAGAACTTGAAGTGACTGAGTTCACTGCTGCAAGTTTCCTAACCGATAATAACGACTATAAGTTATAATAACGGCACTATTGATGGTGACACGTGGCACGGCGCATTTTAGCAAAGTCAAAACTTCTCAAATTGTTGACCGTTGACCAGGCGCATGTTAGCAGATTCGGCTCACGCTGGGCGTCGCGGCGCGCTGTGTTCCAGCGTCGCGACGCGCAAAAGACGAAAATATCCCAGTTGACGCATTTTTGTCCGGTTTTGCCCCAAATTGCCTCCAGTGCTGTCCAAACTTTATTTATCTGCAAAATAACAATAAAACACATCAAAATGTTCACAAAACTCAAGAAACTATACAAAATATTAAGTTAAATGAGTGGGAAATAGTGATATAAATACCACTCATCAACTATACAAATTTAATAACGGAACAGTGAGCTGGAGATCTTCCAAGCAAGATACTATTACCGAATAAACAACAAAAGTGGATTATTGCTGCAGCTGAGGCAGCAATAGAAGCCATTTGGGTCGATAATAATCCTAATTAGATTAGGAATAGTTCTGTTAGCAGCTGAGCTAGGCTTCAGCACAGGCTAAAGAATTAATGGTCTCATCAACGATCCAGATATATACTTCAACTGTTCATCTGATTCGTTCGGATCATACATCGTGGCGATGTGATGATTGAATAAATCGCATCAGATGATAACCTTGCTAATCCGCTGACGAAAGCATTTCCTCATCAGAATATTTCTGGAGAATTGGGTAGACACGGTGCTTTGCTAAAGCCAACCATGTCTTATAAATCGGTAAAAACGTAGTACTAGGTACGTACGTGTTCGGATAGTCCGACGACCGGATTTACTGCCAACATATCCGGGGATCTCATGGGTCGCTTCCTGAAGATTCACCGATGACGTATGACTCGCACTTTATTAATCTGGGATTAATTAATAGAGAGAGAAAATTATTCTGGGATTAATTACGGAGATATTTTATCTGGGATAAAATATTATTTAAGAGAGAGAGAACGATTAATTTGGAATTAATCGATAAATTAATATATTCGATATATTAATCGAAAATAGATTTCGACGCGGAATTAAAATTAGATTTTAATTTGGGAAAATGAGTTAATTTAGAATTAATTCATTAGCGACGTGAATAGTAATTTTGCTAGGCATAATTATTTAATTAAATTTGATTTAATTACGTTGCAACGAAAAATTCGTTAATTCGGAATTAGCGAACCCGAGCCCGGGAGTATTTGCGGGCGCACTCGCATTTCGAATTCAAGTGCGGCCAATAAGTCACATCAAGCGTCAAATCACTAGTCAATCGATTGATGTGATGTCTAGTCACTTTGAGTGATGTGACAACTTGTCACTTGTGATTGATGGTGGTAGTTGGATGGCTTTAATGCCTTTGACTTTTGGAAATTTGGAAATTGTTTTTGGTATTTGATTTTTGGAAAATCAAAACCATATACACAACAAAATTCTCTCTCTCTCTTTATCACTCACACGGTTTGGAACCAATTTTTCCCTCCTCTCCCTCTCTCAGCTTTGAAGCCATTTTCTTCTCCATTTCTTGGCAAGGCCGAAAATAACAAGAAGAAAGAAGGAAGATTTGTGGGAAATCTTTCCATTGCTAGCACAAAAAGGGTTATCCAAGGTGATAGGGAAACCAACTTGTGAGCATGGAATCACCATTTGCAAAGCTTGGAGCTTGGAGCATCCATGGAGGAGCATGACCGAAAATCACAAGGATAACAATGAGCAAAAACTGTGAGCTTCAAGGGAGAAAAAGTTTTGTTGTTCCTCGCATCGCATAACCGATCAATGTAAGTATGATTCCTTCATTCTTCATTGTTGTATTCGCACATGTGTTTCTTGCTTGAAATCGATTTTGGGACTTAATAGAAACCCAGCAGTTTTGTGTGTAAAAAATTTGTTGTGTTTTTATTCAAAAAAAATTACACACAAACCAACAATAAATTTTTGACTAACCACCAAGTGGAATTGTTGTTCAGAGATGGCAGTGTAAGGAGTTTTCGCTCCTGAGACGCATCAATATATTTCGTAACAAGTTATTTTTGTTCATTTCTTTTTGAATCATTTAAATATGTGAATTCTCCTTAATATTGATTAAGTTTGATCTTCATATGTTCATTTGACAAGTATTATCAATATGTACGGTAACATATGATCATTTATTGTAAGTGAAAATTTTGTAATATCCGCTTCTCTATTTTGTTGGAAGTAGCATCTAAAGGCAATGGAATTTATGTTTTTATTCAAAAAAACTAACCAAGCTTTTACTTAATAACTGGACATCTTGCCTCAGCAAGCAGTGATTGTTCGCGTAAAATGGTAGGGCTTGAGTTAGTTTTTAAAAAATGATAATAATCAAGTTTTTACTTAGTAATCGGACATCTTGTCTCAGTAAGTAGTGATTGTTCGCGTAAAATGGTATGGTTTGAGTTGTTTTAATAAAAAAAAATGTGTATGTGAATAAGTTCAATTTTGTAGCCTCTCAAACTTGAGAAATTAAGTCTGTATGGGTGTTTTAACACTTAGTGCCCTAAGGCCAACTGGTTTGGGAGTCACTGACCCAAAGCTCGTTACACTGGTTAAAGAAAAAGCTTAAAGAATCAGACACTTCTTCTTTTTGACATATGAGATCCGAAAAATTAAGTTCGTAGGGGTATCTTAACACCTAGTGCCCTAAAACCAACTAGTTTGGGAGTTACTGGCCGAAAGCTCATTACAAGGGTTAAAGATGTATTATTATTTTAAAAAACAAACTATTTTTCGTATATAAATAAACTTTCATTGCCAAAATGTGTGAATTCTAATATAACTTTAGGACAAAAATATTACTCTTTTTTCAACAAGACCTGTGAATATTGTCGGTACAATGAATTGATTGATACTTTCCTTTATGGGTGTATGGAAGAAGGGTAAAAAGTATAAGAGAATTTACTTATTTGATAATTTAGAAAGACATAAAACAATTACTAACTTGGATAAAAATTTGTCTTTTTAGTTTTCGTTTAAATTACTAGGAACTAGTAATAAGCTGGTTAGAGGGTTGTAGGCACTGCATTTTTGCATATAAGTCCCTATGATGAGTCTCATTTGGAGACACTACCTCTTAAGTCGAGGAATTCGCGGGAAACGAACGTCGGAAGGGAATCGGTTTTTTTGTTAGATTTTATTCGCTTGTTTAGCTCCGGGTTCACTAGTTGGACCTCCGTTTTAAAACACATTTAGCCCAAAAACCCCGCAAACCACTTAACCTTGGCCCAAAACCCCCGCAAGCCACACACCTAGCCCACACACACCAAGCCCACCACCAAAAGCCAACCACACGCCCAAATAAGCCCACACACGCCCAAAGCCCATAAAACACATCCAAACCCTAACTCATTCACACAAAAAGACTCCTAGCATTCACGCATAACAAGCCACAAGAAACAACAAACAAATAATCCTCTTCTCATCTCTCTGCAATAGTCGAATACCCATCCCTCAAGACCCCCTCCATTGCCGCATAAACTCAGCCCCTTTACCTCACCGTAACAGCCCACAAACCACACCATAACACCACCGAAAATCACACCCAAACAGCAGCCCAAATCACACCTAAACAGCAGCCCAAATACACCAAAAATAGTAGCCTAAAATCGCAAAATAGTGACCGAAAAACAGCAACAAAATAGCAGCGAAACGAAGTGAAAATAGCAGCCCGAGCAGTGAAAACAGCAAGGAAAGACGTGAACCAGTGAACCGGAGGAGCCGAGGAGCATTAACCCTTCCGATGACCGTGTACGGTACTTCCGAGAGATGATCTAAAAGGTTAGACCTGAGGGCACCATCTTTTATTTATCTTTATTCTTATTTTAATCATTTATCGAATTTTCTTCACATGAGAGTCGTTGATTGATGTGAGTTGTGGCCCTTGAATGAGTGGAAAATGTGTCGTCTCTTGTGGTATATAGGATGGAAACCCAGATGTAAATTTTGTAGCCGAATCCGAATGGACGGTAGTGCGGTCTGTACTTGGGATACAACTCCACGTACCACTTGAGCAAACGGCACATATCTCTCTTTATTTTATCTTGTTCGTTTGTTATCCGCATTTTATATTTCGCCATTTTACTTTCTGTACGTTGTTTGTTTGTGTGTTGATGATGTGATGCGCATGGGCTTAGTATATTGGTCTAAAGGTTTTCCATTTGAGGGAATAAAAGGCCAAAAGGCTACCTTTACGCCAATATTTTGCCGCCCCGGACAAAGTATGTTTGGTTGGATGTGAGATATGTTCAATCGAGCATACAAAGTCCTATATTGTTGTCTTTACTTTCTATGCATTGTGATGTAACGCGCATGGGCTAACTAGGGTGGATTAAAGGTCCTCTATTCGAGGGAAAATGCCTGAAGGCTACCTTACCACGATGTTTTGCCGCGCCTTTTGTTATGTCATTGACTTTATGCATATCATTGTTCTATTTATGCATGTATTTCATTCTAATGCGCATGGGTTAACTAGGGTGGATTAAAGGTCCTCTATTCGAGGGAAAATGCCCGAAGGCTACCTTTACCACGATGTTTTGCCGCGCCGGACGAGGTACGCCCGATTGAATGGGAATGAGTTCAATCGGGCATACAGGGTCCTATATTATGCATCTGTGTATGTGTTTGCGTCATCTATCTTGCATCAGGTCCTGTCTCGTTCGAACGCATTCTCGAACGCTGCACGAACGCGAACCTTATGTTTCCCGTTCGAACGCGCTTACGAACGCTACTCGAACGTGCATGTATTTTATTTCATCAGGTCTTATCCCGTTCGAACGCGTTCTCAAACGCTACACGAACGCGAACCTTCTGTTTACTGTTCGAACGCGTTTACTAACGCTACTCGAACGCGCACAATATTTTCTTTGTTTTTATCATGCATCAGGTCTGGTCCCTTTCGAACGCGTTTTCGAACGCTACACGAACGCACATACACTGAACTGAGTCTTTTTCATCACATTTCATGCATGATTGCTTCTTGGGTGATTCCTCTTGCATTATGTAATTAACCATGCCATTCCATTAGTGACATTTTTACTGCTACCATCTACTTTTGTTCCCGCATTTATCCGTTTGATGTGTTCGTGAGATTGTGTTCAAGCATGATTAGGTCGTCAGTTTGTTACTTGTTCCTTAAGCATGATTTAGCCGCTAGTATGTTATTCCTCTATGCATGATTTAGTTATCTTCTTTCGCAATAGGTGTTCAACTTATGTTTAGGTTGTTATTTATTTTCCGCGTTTGATGATTCAACATGTCATGAGATTATTGTGTGATATTGTATGTTTGTCGTTATGATGATTCATTTTATACATGCGAACTTAGGAGTAAATTACCCCCTTGGAAATATGTTGCTTAGGCTCGATTAAATTAATGCACAAATCATTTCGTTACAAGTGGCATGTGTAAGGGACCATTCCGAATCCAACGGTTTTAGGTCTTCCCTTACGAGGGGTGAGTGCGGACTTAAATCATTTTCCCGGTTCACACCGGGTGGCGACTCCATGTTATTTCTCCGGTTTAGTCCCCCGCGGGCTAATCCGTACTCCCAACCGGGCCGCGAGCCCGGGACAGCGTCGCCCAACATCTGTGTCCTACAAGGGTAGATGAACAAAAAAAATACATTTAATAAAGAGAAAGTAACCATTTTACACTTATAATTTCATTAATCCCCTTAATTTAGCATATTTGTGAATAATAATTAAATTGTTTTATATATTTTTATTGTGATTTTTATTTATTACGTAGGTGAAATAACACTTTGGATGCAAAACTAAAAAAATGGATGTGACATTTGGATTTTGGAGGCCAGAAACTTAAAAGGACATTCTAATAGTGTACAATTTTAGAAATTTTAGTTTTACACAGTTTTTGTATTTTGGCCATAACTTTTTACTCCGATATCGGATTGAGGTGATTCTAATTCCAAATGAAAGGAGACTCAAATATCTACAACATTGATGGTTACAAGATTTTCTATTTCTAAAGTTTTCAAGACCGAAATTGATGAAAAATCCAAAGTGTGTTATATGTAGTTGACAAATACATTACATTATTAAATGCAATGTAATTGTTAAATGTAGGAGGTGCTGAACACCTCTTTCTATAAATAAAGGTGTTAAACACCTTATTTCAGCAACCTGATTCATTAGTTTTCTCCCTGAAAATTTATGGAGTCTCAGCTCTTGTGTGTTTTACTTTCCAAGCTTTGTTGTAAATTGTTTTTCCTTTTGGTAATAAAATTATTTGTATTTTTATTCAAAGCATGAGTAGCTAATTCTATCCTGTTGGGGTAAATGGTGAAACTCTTAATATAAAATATAGATTAAGATTACTTATATTATAATATATGAATAGTAATCTGAAAACTAATATTTAATTTAAATCTTGATTAATTATTGAAAACAAATTTATCGCCTATATGACTGGTTTTATATATTTGGCATAATTGAGTTAGAAAGATGTTATCACCGCTTTTATTGTTGGTTTTATATGTTTTGGCATAATTATTTCCTAAAATAAAT
>SKCR01035655.1:0-67213 GCA_019454045.1 Zanthoxylum bungeanum | reverse complement strand
ATGTGGGGCCTCACCCCAAAGCTGATATGGGCCTTGTTCCCAAGCTGACATGATATTCTATTTCACACATTGTATTACCTCTCACGAGATAATCTTGATAGCTAGACATATTTCTTCCTCAACGAATGCTCCGTGTCAAAACCGATGAATCTTCAGAGTACTCGATATACTCAAGTCCAATCATCTGAATGGGTGACCTGAGCTAGACTCCTTGTGTGTGTGTGCCAGGGCTCTTTCGCAGCCTAGTCCTTAAGTAAGCCAACTTGATGATTTCGTTTCAGAGAATCGAACCAGTGGGTCTAACCAACCCGGATGTCTAAATCACATTCTGTGATTACTTCACATACTCAACATGATATGGTTTCATCATCTTTTTCTTTAGTCTCTTTCTTTTCATTTTTTTTTCTTTTTCTTTTTCTTTTTTTTTTTTTTTTTTTCTTTTTTTTTTCTTTTCTTTTTTTTTGACACACCTACCCTTTAAGGTAGCATTTCTCCTCATGGTGGTCCTAATACTCGCCCATGGGTAGCTTCACGCTTATCGGTTATAGGTGGTCTATTTTTTCTTCTTTTCTTTTTTTATTTCAGAGACTTTTTTCTTTATTTCCACCATATCATATATCATACATAGCATCAGTAAACAAGTGTGGACACCCAGGAAAACGGTCATTCACTAATACATCATCTCTTCAACTAGTCACCACTCGATAACTACTCAGCTTCTACTGCTATGATCCTGTAATCAAGTGCTCGTGAGTCTAACTGAGATCAATCCATTCAGAATACCGGACGAGAGCGCGTCTCACACTTATTGTTTCTAGGGTTTCTCCCTATAGCATGCAATGTCATCACCGGACATACATCTATCTATCAAAGACTTCTCTCACTCAAAATTTTATTTATTTTTTCTCTTTTTTTTTCAACAATTAAACTAGAGCACAAACTTTCAAATATTTCATGTCTTGTAATACCTGGTCAGTAGGAAACATCACTGATTAAGATCAATGTCCAATCTGCACTTCTTGCCACGATCACCATCTGTCCAGTCCAATTTGGAGAGGATAGGGTCGAGCTTCGGTTCAAATGCTAGGATCTGGTCAATCAACTCTTCGGTCTTTGTCGCAGTCAGGAAAATATCTTCCACAGATTTGGTGACGAACTCATGTCTCTTGGCTTCCGCGAGAAAATACAAACAGAAAATCGAAGAAATGCTCAACATTGAGTATCCCAATGGGCTTCCGATGAATGTTTTAAATGCGCCCATGATGCTACGGTGAATATTTCTTCAAGGGTACCAAGTCCACCTGGTAACGCAATAAACGCATCCGCAGTATTTATCATTTCATGGAGTCATTCAGACATACCTGATACGATGCGTTCATCTCCATTTGTTGGTCCAATAACTGTTCGTTCCGCCAAAGGTCTTGGATGATTCCCAAAACATGACCGCCACCATCCTGAACGGCTTTTGAAATGCTTCCCATTATCCCAAGATTTCCACCGCCATATACTAGGTGTATATTCTTCTCAGCCATGACTCGCCCCAATTCTTTTGCAGCCTCAATGAATTCTGGTTTATTACCAGTGTTGGATCCACAGAAAACACAAATTTGCTTAACTCGCTGCTGTGAAGTTGCTTCCATTTTCTTTCTCTTACTTGGATGTATATCTGGATGTGTTGAGGAGAGAAATGTTGAGCTGAATTTATAGAACCTGAAAATGGGTGAGTAATAATTGCACTAATATCTCCCACCGAATGGTTGTTAGCTAAACCACAAAAGAATTCGTCAGAGGTCAAAAAGTCTATGGATCCTGTCTACGACAATAAGAGAAAACAACAAAAGAAATCGTGAGCGATCAAAAAGTCGTGGATTCTATCCACGAAAATAAAAGAAAATACCAAAATAAGTCCTAAAAGGTCAAAAAGTTATGGATCCTGTCCACCACAACAAGTCATGAAAGGTCAAAAAGTCTGGGATCCTGCCTATGAAAATAAAGGAAAATAACAAAGGAAAAGAAATAATTAAGGCAACAGAATTGTGTACTCAATACGCCACTCGCTTGGTATAAATTCTTTAGGATGCGTCTCAAGAATTCTTTCTTTACTCAGCCACCACTAATGAATTAGCTCCCATCTTTGTGATTGCCAAACACCATTCCCTCTGTCTTAAAATGCTTCGTCTGTGCTTTTACCTACAAAAATAACACACAAAATTAAAAATTCTACAACATGTATACACAAAATATGAAAACAGAAATTGCAACAAAGTGCATGGGTTGCCTCCCTGCTAGCGCTAAATTCATCGTCTTCAGCCAGACATGACTGAAATCCATCTGTCAAGGTGGCTTCAACGTCATCCTCAGTGCTTGTGCCACCTTTTGATCTTTGCCGCTTTTTTTTTTCTTTGAAACCTGCGAACACAAACAAAACAATAGAATAAAACACGTGCATGCGATGTGTACGTATGCAAGTGTAGAGGTCATCCCTGTTCATGATGGGTTAGATCCTCGTTGTGCTCCTCGGCGCCATGTGTTTCCTCCTGCTGATTTTCCTCTTCTGTTTGAAATCTGCAAGCACAAAACACAAAACAATGGATGCAAGTTACGTGTATGCATGGATGAATTTCCTATCCCGTCAGGTTAGGTCTTCTGCCAATTCTCTTGGTGACTGCTCAGTCTTCTCTTCCTCAGGCTAAATACAGCTTCAATCTGTCAACATTGATCGGATCGGTGAACTCGTTCCCTTCCAAGTCTGACAGTTTTACTGCTCCGTTTCCCAATTTTTGAATGGCTATCCTGTCTTTTCTGCTTTACTCATTCTGAGAATTCTCTGTGTTCCAGATTCCTCTGAATATCATGATACCAAGGCTTCCCGTCATCGACTTCCACATCCAATATCCTTTCTGTCTCATATACTGGTTTACTTACCGTTATCAGCACAAATGGTCTCATCACCAATTTTCTATGGATTTTCTCAAGTTGGCAAATTGTCTGTTTCCGATAAGGGCAATCTCTGAGGGAGTAGGCTTGGTCCTTGAAGGTTCCCCAATGGTCATTTCATTCTGGTTGCATAAGCTTTTGTCATTGGCTATATGGGGCAACGTCAAGCTGCCCACAACATTAGTCAACACTTGCAATTGTTCAACAATTTCGGCTACTTTGATCTCCAATCGATCTAGGCGGGATTCCTCGTTTGGCTGACTTGCTCATGCTGATTGATGGTCCTTTGACAAATCTTCCTTCTTTCCTAACCCAACGAGAATCTATGATGGCTTTTAAGACATAAAGGGTTACATGATGCGTGTATGCATGAGATGTGTGCGATGTATGGAATAAATATGCTCATAAAAGAATTTACACTAATTGGCCCGTTATCATTTTAAAGTATTCAATCACACTATTGCGTAGTGCAAACTTGTCCCAGTTGAAAAGGTCCAACAGGTTTACACTTTGCGATAATATAACTAAATAACTTCAAATGATAAAAGGCACAAGTACAAACTGGCCCATCGACATTTTAGAAATTTTGGCCTAATTGTCAAAATGACATGAACTTGTCCCGGTTTAAATAGCCCAACGAGTTCACATTTTTTGACAAAGAGTCAAACTGAATCCAAATGATAATGGTCCAAAACACAAGCATAATCAAATATTTTCTAAGGGTCATGCAACTAAGGTTCACATGTAGGCTTTAGGAGTGTAAACAAAAGCTCTCGTTGGCGAAGGATTGTTCACAACTAGGACTCCCCACTCAAGGGTTCAAGCGACCAAGTGAACGCACCTTTTTTATACCTTACGATACGTGCCGACGAGTTATGGTGTGTGACTAACTGTTGAATGGACTTCCCGTTATAGATTCCCCAGATGGAGGGTGGAGCGAGGCTCACTTAAGTACCCAAGCCCCTTAGGCTCTTATCGCTTGGTGACAGGAATAAACAACGAGTCCTCCAAACTAGTCTATCACAACAAGCTATGGGTGAATGATTATCTAGGTGCCTTCACAGCTTTTCCCCAAAGGGTAGTGAGTGAAGGAAGACACCAAACCATCACCTAGCCTTAACAATGATTTTGATTAAACTCCCTAAACCCAAAGTAGACGTGGTTAATTAAAGCACAAATCACGAACATTACAAGACATATTTCGGGGCCGATTCTCTATCCCCAGTGGAGTCGCCAGACTGTAGGACACAGAAACTGGGCGACGCATGCTGTTCTTGTAGAGTTCAATCAAAGTCCCAAGGATCACAAACATGCATAAATACACAGTTGAATACACAAAGGAGTAAGGCGGAATTCATACTCACATTGATGGGTTTGATGCTAGGAAGAACAAGACATTTTCTTCATCCATGGAGCTCGGTTTTTGATCATCTGGAACTGCATAGGGGCGCACGGTTGGGGCTGTGAAAATCCTCCATTTTTCGGCCATTGAAGACCACCATTAAAGCTCCAAGCTTTGAGATTCCAAGCTCACAAATTCGTTTCCCTATCACCATAATACAACCCATGTGTGTGCTAGCACTAAGCTTCTTCATTTGCTTCTCAAAATTTCGGTGAAACCAGAAAAATCTGTGAAGAAATCGGCTTGAAGCCGTGAGAGGGAGAAGAAGAAAAGAGAGGGAGATGAGAGATCGTGAATGGTAAGTGAGAGAGAGAAAATGATATTTGGTTTATATATTTATTTTTATTTTCCAAAAACAAAAAACAAATATATAAATCATTTTTCATATATCAAAAGTTTTAAAAGCAAAAGTCTATTAATGCTTTTCATCATTTCTACTTTTTACTTTAAGTCACATCACATCACTTTAATAAAGTGACATGTTGTCAAGTCACATCACTCAAAGTGACAATTGATTTGACGCATGATGTGACTAACGATTTGATGCTTGATGTGACTTGCGTGCCGCGCTCGAATTCGAAATGCGAATGCGCTCGCAATCACTCTCGGGCTCGGGTTCGCTAATTCCAAATTAACGAATTTTTCGTCGCGTCGTAATTAAATGATTACGCCTAAGGAAATCACTATTCACGTCGCTAACGAATTAATTCTAAATTAATTCGTTCGCCCGAATTAAAATCTAATTTTAATTCCGCGTCGAAATCCAATTTTTTATAATATATTGAATATATTATTTTATCGATTAATTCTAAATTAATCGTTCTCTCTCTTTAATTAATATTTTATCCCAGATAAAATATCTCCGCAATTAATCCCAGATTAATTTTCTCTCTCTAGAAATTAATCTTCTCTCTCTACTAATTAATCCCAGATTAATTATAGTGCGAGTTATACATCATCGGTGAATCTTCAGGAAGCGACCCATGAGATCTCCGGATATGTTGGCAGTAAATACGGTTGTCGGACTATCCGAACACGTAAGTACCTCGTACTACGTTTATACCGATTTACAAGACAAGGTTGGCTTCTAGCAAAGCGCCATGCCTACCCAATTCTCCAGAAATATTCTTACAGGAATATATAGATCTGTATCAAGCGTAGTATACCGTAGTATTGTGTATATCAGCCCAGTATCGGATAGTCACGTGCTAGGGCTGGGGCTGGATAAGTGTCTGCCCCGTCCGAAGCACATGTCGGATGTCTGGTAACTAGTCTCTATAATCGGATATACATGACCTTGTCATAATATCTCGATGGCCGGCCAGCACTTAAGAGCACTAATACCGTATTCCTGCGTGACATCATCTCCACTATAACTGAAGTGATACTTCCGTCTCGACATCACACCCAATACACTACGACTCTCTGATAAACCCAGAAGTGGTGTACGCAGAACCGATTAAAGTCCTGTACCATCAAGACCAAAGTCTACCGATTATCGCAAGTATTAGCGATGCAAGTCTCAGGTTAAGACTATACACACCTACCTTGATTTCGGCCTCCCATAGACACATAGTCATAATACCAATGGGATTCCGAGGGGTCTATCCAGAGCGAAGCTGTTTCCCGTACCATCGGTGAAACACGACCTCCTATCGCACTTGCATAAGTATCCAATACTTAAATATATGAGAACTATGCCGGTGTGCCCTCACAACGTGCACAAGTGCAATACTAGCCTATTCCGCATTATCGATGTCCTGTCTCGATAATACTCCGGCTAGGGATATTTAATGATTAATCCTTCGTGGACTGATACTGTCTCATATCATCTCAATCCAGGAACTAATCATATGGACCTCTCTTCATTTATACATATATGGTGATCTAATCACAAATGATGAGGGTGCAATTTCCTTGTCACATAGTTAATTTGTACAACAACACCGTGATTTGTACAAATAGTGACGCTATGGGTCATATTATCCAACAGTTCTAGACTCAGGGCCTAGTTGAGAGTACGGAGTAGCCTACGGGGGACTAAACCGGAGAAATAACATGGAGTCGCCACCCGGTGTGAACCGGGACAAAGATTTAAGGCCGCACTCACCCCTCGCAAGGGAAGACCTCAAACCGTTGGGTTCGGAATGGTCCCTTACTTAATGTCATTTGTAATGAATGGATTTGTGCAATTTTAACCAAGTCTACTCAACATACATTTGAGAAGTAATATAATCATGCTTTAAGAATAAACAACAAACTAGACTAAATCATGGTAAATAATCTACTAGACTAAATCATGCTCGAATACAAGGTTGGATGAAATGAAATACGTGTATCTCTCAAGTGGTACGTGGCATTGTATCCCGAGTACAAATCGCACTACCGTCCATTCGGATTCGGCTATGAAATTTATGTCCGGGTTTCCATCCGATATACCACAAGAGAGAACACATATTCCGTTCATCCGTAAATCACATCATGCCTCAATAAATGACTCTCATACGATAATATATTAAAATAAATAAAACAAAATGAAAGATAAAAGGGTGCCCTCAGGTCTTACCTTTTAAGTCGCTTTCCGGGAGTGCGTTCCACGGTGCCGGAAGAGATATCGTCTTGCTATTTTCACTGGTCCACTATTTCCGCTGTTTTCTCGGGTCGCTGTTCCCATTTTTTCTCGGGTTCACTGTTCTTGTTGTTTTGTCCGTTTTTGATGGGTCCGCTTTTATACTGTTTTCGCTGTTTTCACTCGCGATTTTTGTTCGCTGTTTTTCTGATTTTTCTTGCTAGTTTTCTGCTCGGTGGGGGCTGAAATTGTGAGTTCAATGGTTTCTTGTCTTAACGTGTGATTCTCGTGGCCAATAAGGGTTGCTATACACGTTGGTTGGCTGTACTTTAGTGTGTTTCAAGTGGCTTAGGGAGGATATTTGAGTGAATATGGCTTTGAGCTGTTATGGGGCAGTGAATGGGCTGTTAAATGGCATAAAATAAGGATCAAGTGGCGTGAGAGGGGAGCTGTTGCCGAGAGGGAGCCTTAGGGTTTCAGGCAGTGGGGTATGTGAGAAAGAAGAGAGATGCATGGTGCCGTGGACAGGGGCAAGTGGCGTGATGAAGGCTAGGGTTAGGCGTGAAGAATTGCAGTGAGTAAGTTTGGAGGATAGGCCGAGAGAGGGAGCTGTTGTGAAGGATAATGGCGTGAGTGAGGTGAGAGAGAGGGTTGCTGGGCGAGAGAGTGTAGCTTACGTGAGGCAGTGAGGGAATGGGCTGATCACTTGTGTGGTGTGGCTGTTAATTCATGAAGGGCAGTTGGCGTGGCTTATAGTGGGCTGATTGAGGGTTATTGATGAGTAATTGTGAGTGATTATGTGTTGAAGGCTAGGATCGGGGGTTGTGGTGGTGTGAATGGTCATCAATTTAAAGGGGCTAAGTGGGCATGATTCAAGGAGATGAATGAGGCATGGATGGGGGGAATTCGGATTGATGTGATGGAGGAGGATGATTGAGGTGAGCTTTCGGTGAGTGATAGGGTTTGTTGAGTTTTTGGGTGGAAGGCATATGAGGTGGAGTTTGTTATTGTGGACTTGGAGTGTGTTTTCACGTGGGGAGATTTTTTTTGTTTTGATTTTTGTTGAATTGGTGGAGGATGTTTTGGCCTTTTGTGTTTGGTTTGGTTGATGGAAATAAGCGTGTGGGGTAGTTTCTTTGATTTTGGTTTTGTGAAAATTGTTATTAAATTGGTTTGTGTTTTTTAATTGTTTGATTTTCTTTGAATTTATTTAATTGGTTGGTGGCTTATTATTTTATGTTTGTGCATGGAAGGTGAAGGGTCACAGGGGTAGGTTTTAAGGTTTGGGGCGAGAATGAATTTTGAAACAGAGGCTCAACGAGCAAACCCGAGGTTAAGCAAGCGAACAAAGATCCAACACAACGTCAATTCTTGACTTTCCCCTTCCGTCGTCCGTTTCACGCGACTCCCGCGACTTAAAAGGTGGTGCCTCCGTACAAGGCTCATCATCGGGCTGGTATGCAAAAATGTAATGCCTACAACGATGAAGCATAATGTCCCATGCCCAAACACTTGAAACACTATATGTCTTTAGTCTTTGGTGATTTACTTTAAGGTTTCGATCAGCCTTGTTTGGTTCTGCTACTTTCTTTACCCTTGGCACTAGGTTCGGCCATTGGCTTGTTAAAGCTGCCTGCATCCCGTCGATCTTTAGGAACTCATTTCCCATTCCATGCTGGAGTAGTCTGAGTACCAAATCTGGAAGTAGACTTCTTCTTGAGTTTCCTCTCTACCTTGAAAGCCATGTGAAACATATCCTCTAAATAAACATAGTGATGCAACTCCATCATGTTGGAAATCTATATATCAAGCCCCCTAGAAAACGTGCCATAATATCCTCTGCATCCTCCACTACATTCGTGAAGCATCCCCAATACGGAAATGTTACCGGCATGCAACAGATCCCACTGTCGCCTTAGCCCTTATCACTTGAACTATGACACTTTCTTCATATTTCTATACTATGCAATTTGAAAACTTAAATAAACTAGTATGCAAGATCATGAATAGAAACACATGCATATATACATGATCAAAAGTAAATGTAATGTATAGACATCATCACTCTCATGTCAATAATACAACAAAAGGACTCCTCAGAAGACTACACTCTAGATGAATATAGTTCTGGAATGATGGACCCGACGACAAGTGACTGCAGTGTAACACTTTTCCTAGAACTGGGTCTCCAAAACGGCACATGGCTCACCAAAAGAAGTATCATGCAAAAGAACTGGGAAGTGGTGGGGTGAGTCCAGAGGATATCAGTGAGTAGAGCTACAAAAATAAGAAAACAAATCAGAACATCATATGAAACCATTTATACTTAAAGCTTTTCCGAAAACTTTCTTGAAACTCATACTTTTTCTTTTTAACTGGAAAATATTTTCCTGAAAACTTTCTGAAAAAGATAACTCTGATGCTGTAGAAAAACTGGACGCATGGGGGCGTTACGTATCGCCGTCCTCCCATACGCCTAACTGGAGCCAGAAGTGCAAATCCATGACTTTGGGGCGTTACGTATCATCGTCCCCCAAAGCATGCCACTATTGTCCCTGAAACTGGTGATCTTGGGGTGTTACGTATCGCCGTCCCCCAAGACACAAACTAGAACTGGGGGTGCGGATCTATGCTACCCTCCAAGTTCTGAAACTAGGGTCTAGGGGCGTTACGTATCGCCGTCCCCCTAGCCATAAACTACGTGTGCACACGGTCTCTGTCCGTCAATTCCAATTGTGTCAAGTTACATACTGGGGTGAGTTTTTCCCTCATGCCCCAAAAATATAAAAATAATGCTGATAAACTTTAAAACTTTAAATCAAATCTCATTTAACATGTAACTGATAAATCAAGCAAGGCTAACGCCCTAAAACTTTTAAAATAAGTCTTGAAATAGATTTTAATCTGAAATAAGTAATTATAAAATCAACTTGCGAATAAAAATAAATCTCCACTCACAGATTTGAAGTCCAGCTAAATTCCCTTCACGTCGCTGAGGGCGAGCGTGGCTCCTAACGAGTATCTATAAAGAATATACGGAGTTAGAATCAACAGTTATAAAATACGATTCACATAAAATTCCTTAACTGAATTAGATTACCCTATTAGAACCTTTCTACTCCTCAAATGAATTGTAAAACAATATCCAGACTTGGTTACGCGTCGCATTTCCTAAAGAAAATTCTGAATTTTGGTCGTCGCATCGCGATGCAAGCCTAATGCGCGTCGTGACGTGCTAACGCTAAGTTCTTATACTTCTCCGCCTCGCCGGAGTCGCGATGCGACGTCGTTTCCCAGGGGCAGATTCGGTTTCACCGTGACCAGCCCCAAAATCCAATTCCACATAATCCCAATCAAATACTACATCTACAACACATCCACAAGAAAATATAACATCTAATTTACCATTATAACACACTTCTAACACCCAAACACCATCAAACCCCATCATTCTTACAAAATCAACAAACTTGAATAACAAATCTAAAATCACCCAAACACCCATTTCTTCAACACAAATCATCCAAACTTCATTCTTATAAGGTCATTAACTCACTACCATCATCCAACTAACAAAATGTAAATCATTAAAATTTGGGTTAAGAACCCTTACCTTGATTCAACTCATTTTCTTTCTTAAAAATGCCCCAAAATCCCCCTATTTTCCTTTCTTGGAGTTTAGCTTGAGTGGATTATCTTTTTTGACTTCAAATTAGTTGACAAGGAAATTGCAAGTTTTCCCCCCCTCTTTCTCACGTCCAGAAGCAAAAGAAAGAAGAAAATGCTTTTCTTTTCTTGTTCCTTTTTGTTTTATTTTTTTATTTCCATTTCTAGAAAAGTGTAGGGATTTCCATAATTGGGCCTTGGGCTTATTCCTTCATTCATTCTTTCTTTTATTTATTTAATTATGGGCTCATTTCTTTTCCTTTCGAATTCTTTAATATTGGGCCCAAAACATGACAATGGAAATTTGGGCTTGACTAAAATAAATATTCATTATCCTAATTGGTTTCGGAAATTACTTACTAGCCCGGGAAAGAAAAATTCAAAGCATCTCAAAGCGAGCTAAACAATTGGGGGTCGTTACAATTCGCCATGATCATGGTAACCTTCATCTCAGTATAGTAATTCACTACACTTTTGGCCCCTAATACAGATGTTGTAGTTTCTGTTACAACTCTCAATAGTAATGGTTGGGAATGAATCATTTCCTCATGTGACCTCGAAGTTCTTCCCATGTCTGAATTGTCCTCTCATGATTCCTCATTCTATTGCTGACAATCTGATCCCACCAAATCATCGCATAATCAGTGAATTTCATGGTTGCCAGATTGATCTTATTTTCATCTGAGTAATGATGACAATTGAAAATCAGCTCGATTTTTTTCTCCCACTCCAAATATACTCCAGGATCATTCTTGGCTCGAAAGTTTGGTACCTTGATCTTGATGCTTCTCAAATCACAATCAACATCACCATGTCTACTATAACCTCTTCTGTCATAATCGTCAAGTCTGACATCAAATCCTCTTTGTTTATCAAACCTCATATATTTTCTATCATGCCTATGTTCTTGCCTATGATTTTTGGGCCTATACCTCTCTTCCTTCTCAACAGAGTCTTCCAAATAATCAAAACCATCAGGAACATTCTCAGATTCATCCTCCACTAGTGGTACTCGAAGTGGTGGAACTTGTCGCGGTGGCAAAATCTTCGATGGTGGTACTCTTGGAACACTATCTGTCTGTATACTATCAGCGCTCTTTGAAAACCTCTCCAATGCAGTATTCATATTTTCCATCATATCCGTAAATTTCCTATCTAAAGCCTCAAGCATCTCATCCACAGTCAAACTAGTACATGCCATCTCAAAGCTTCAACAAACATATTAGAAGTAACAAATATGTGACCTCACAATCTCACACGCTCACGTGTTTGCACTCGGATTCGTATCACTCGACTCCACTCGTGTTTGCACTTAATATAATGTGAATATGACTTACCAAAGAAACTAACAATAATGTGTAATATTCAAGCTAGCATAAACAATAAGAAACTAATATAGGGCAAACAGAGTAATACGAGTAAGAATTAACAAATACGTAATTCAAAGAAAACATAAGCTAGAATACTTGGAATATAGAAATCACAAACTAGCACAACAAGCAAACAAGCAGTAAACAACTGTGGAAGTATGCAAATTCGGACGGGAATTTGGTGCCTCAATAGAAATTTTGAAAAATTACCATCCATGAACACCCAAATGATAAATTAAAGCAAACCAAATTCAACAAAATATTTTAACTTTTTTAGTCATTTTTTTGTTCTTCGGGTTACTTGAGCTCTAAAAAAATCCCAAGTGTCGATCGGTTTGGAGTCCAATATGGGACCGGTATGGTTGCATCCGGTTCTAGTTGCTATGTTTAACTCATAGGTTAACTGGTATGGAGATCGGTATGTAGGCCGGTATGGACTATCCCGATTTTCATAACTATATAATCCCCATCTAGATCGGTATAAAGGTCGGTATGGACACCAATATGAAACTAACCTGGTTTCCGTAATAATGTTCCAACAACCAAAAATCATTTAAACAATAAGAGAAAACCAACACAACATATCATCTCCACCTTCCACCACGAGGTGAATGGCTCTTCTGACCCCTCTTACCACCAGAGTTCTTCTTATTTTTACCACCATGACCCAACTGTTTCTTCTCTAAAGAATCTTTAGCTTTCAATGTTGGATAATATGACCCATAGCGTCACTATTTGCACAGATCATTGTGTTGTTGTAGCAAATTAACTATGTAACAAGGAAATTGCACTCTCGTCATTTTGTGATTAGATCACCTTAGATATATAAATGAAGAGAGGTCCCTATGATTAGTTCCTGGATTGAGATGATATGAGACAGTATCAGTCCACGAAGGATTAATCATTAAATATCCCTAGCCGTAGTATTATCGAGACTGGACATCGATAATGCGGAATAGGCTAGTATTGCACTTGTGCGCGTTGTGAGGGCACAACGGCATAGTTCTCATATATATAAGTATTGGATACTTGTGCAAGTGCGATAGAGGTCGTGTTTCACCGATGGTACGGGAAACAGCTTCGCTCTGGATAGACCCTTCGAAATCCCATTGGTATTATGACTAGGTGTCTATGGGAGGCCGAAATCAAGGTAGGTGTGTATAGTCTTAACCTGAGACTTACATCGCTAATACTTACGACAATCGGTAAACTTTGGTTTTGGTGGTGGGGGATCTTAACTGGTTCTGTGTTCACCTCTTCTGGGTTTATCAGAGAGTCGTAGAGTATTGGGTGTGATGTCAAGACGGAAGTGTCACTTCAGTCATATTGGAGTTGATGTCACGCAGGATACGGTACTAGTGCTCTTGAGTGTTGCGCAACCAATCGGGATATTTGACCAGGTCATGTATATCCGATTATAGAGACTATGTTACCAGACATCCGACATGTGCTTCGGACGGGGCAGACACTTATCCAGCCCCAGCCCTAGCACGTGACTATCCGATACTGGGCTAATATACACAATACTACGGTATACTACGCTTGATACAGATCTATATATTCCTGTAAGAATATTTCTGGAGAATTGGGTAGGCATGGCGCTTTGCTAGAAGCCAACCTTGTCTTGTAAATCGATATAAACGTAGTACGAGGTACTTACGTGTTCGGACAGTCCGACGATCGTATTACTGCCACATATCCGGAGATCTCATGGGTCGCTTCCTGAAGATTCACCGATGATGTATAACTCGCACTTAATTAATCAGGGATTAATTAGAAGAGAGAGATAGAATTAATCTGGGATTAATTCGATGAGAGAGAAAATTAATCTGGGATTATTTGCGGAGATATTTATCTGGGATAAAATATTAATAAAAGAGAGAGAACGATTATTTGGAATTAATCGATAAATTAATATATTCGATATATTAATCGAAATTGGATTTTGACGCGGAATTAAAATTAGATTTTAATTCGGGCGAACGAATTAATTTAGAATTAATTCGTTAGCGACGTGAATAGTGATTTCGCTAGGCGTAATCATTTAATTACGACGCGACGAAAATTCGTTAATTTGGAATTAGCGAACCCGAGCCCGAGAGTGATTGCGAGCGCATTCGCATTTCGAATTCGAGCGCGGCACGCGAGTCACATCAAGCGTCAAATCGTTTGTCACATCATGCGTCAAATCAATTGTCACTTTGAGTGATGTGACTTGACAACATGTCACTTTATTAAAGTGATGTGATGTGACTTAAAGTAAAAGTAAAGGAGATGGAATATGAAAAGGTTTGGAATATATATATATGTTTTATTTATTTTTTGAAAAAATGATAATATATATTACTTTTTCTTTTCCCTTTTTACAACAATTATTCGGTCCCTCTCTCTCTCCAACATGCAAAGGGGATACGGTTTCTCTTTTCCCTCTCTTTCTTCTCATCTTCTTCACGGCTTCACTGCCGATTTTCTTCTTGATTTTTCTGGTTTCACCGAATTTTTGAGAAGCAAATTGAAGAAGACTTAGTGCTAGCACACCATGAGTGATACATAGGTGATAGGGAAGTGATTCTTTGAGCATGGAAGCTTGAAGCTTGGAGCTTCAATGGAGTCATCCATGGCCGAAAATGGAGGAGATTTTCACAGCCCCCACCGTGCGTTCACTGCAGTTCCAGAAGCCCCAAACCGAGCTTGATGAAGTCAAAAACGCATCTTGTTCTTCATCTCATCAAAACCCATTCAATGTGAGTATATTCCGCACCTCATTTGATGTGTTCATATGCGATTTTTATGCATGATTTGTTGATCTTGGGACTTGATTTAAAACTCTAACAATGGTATCTTGAGCTTTTGATGCATGAAAACCGAATTAGGGTTCTTGAGCAATTTGGGGCTTTTTGATTTTAGCTTGATTCTGACAAATTGATTGTTTAAGAATGATTATATATGATTGAATTTGAGTTATATGTAATCAATTTGATAAAAAATTGATTGGATTGATTTTTTCCCCAATTTGCTTATTTTGGTCAAAACTTTAATTTGGGTAAACTCGATTTAGGCATGATTTGGTTGAATTTTGTGATGAAGTATGCTTGAATGAGGTTGAATTGAAGTTATGCATGATCAATTTCAAGAAAATTGGATTAGATCAATTTTCCCCAATTCTTTAGGTTGAACATGAAACTTGAAATTGGGTAAAATGTGTTTGAGCATGTTTTAATTGAATTGGATGTTTAAGTATGCTTAGAACATGTTTAATTGAGATTGTGTGTGATCAATTTCGTGAATTGGATTGGATTCAATTTTCCCCAAATTGAAGGCTTGGCCGAAAATTGCATAACCCCTAATGTCTTGGTAATTTTGTTTTTTGTTTGATCATTGGATGACTTAAAACAATTGGGTAATGTTGTATTGAAGTTTAATTGGATTGAATTTTGATTTGGAACATTTTGCCCAAAATTAGTGGGTGGCCGAAATCAAAGGCATGAAATTCATGGTGATTTTTGTTGTTTGATTCATTGGATGAGTTAAACTGATTTGGGAAATTATGATTGTGGACTCAATTGGATTGAAACCGAATCGAATTGAAAAACCCCTAATTGCCGACTTGAAAGCATGTTAATTGGGTTTGATTTTAATTGAATTGTGTTGGACACTATTTGGTTGTTAAAGTGCATGATTAGTTAGGCTAATTGATGTTTTAGAAATGTTAATTGGGGTAATTGATTGTGTATTACACTTAGGTTAATTAATTGTAAAATTTGGAATTTTATAAGTTAATTAATTTGGGCTTGATTTGGAAATTGGGCTTGTTTAGGTTGTAATTGGGGTTGGTTGGGCTTTTGGGCTTTGTTGTAACAAAGTTGGGTTTAGGCAAAATTGGTTGGATCCAATTAGGCCCAAAACCGAATCCAAAAGGTCCAATTATGACTTAATGGACCTTAATTATTTAATTGGGCCTAATGGGCCAAAATTAATTTAAAGGCTTATGGGGTAACTCCGGATTGGATTTTGGTTGTTCGGTTTGACCCGTTGACCAAAAGTCCACGCCTTATAGAAATTAATTAAAAGCCCATTGGACTTTAATTAAATAAACATTAGATGTTAATCGGGCTTTGAGACCCGTTGCGATTAAATTTGGAATTTAAGTCGTAAAGGTTCGTTAATAAAAGTGTAATATTTAATTTGGAATTAAATAATGAATTAGAATTAAATACGTATTAAATTGGATTTAATCATGTAATTTAATTTAATTTGTAGAAATCGTACTTTGAGTACGTGTTCGCAATACGAGTTTGACTCGAACAAAATCAAATCTTTGTTTGAACATTGGATGATCACTAATAATCAAGATTAATTAATTTGATTGATTGATTGATAACATGCTTGTATGAATACATGGTTGTGATGTTTGAATAATGCATATCGGATGGATATTAGCCGGGTGGGGCGATTTTGGAAATTGTAATAAATTTGATTTATTAAATTGGACCTGCGTGTCCAGCCTTATCTCCTATTTCTTTGTATTCTCTTCTCACCTATTCCCCTCCATGTAAAAGAGGTTTCTTTAGAAGTGTAGTGTAACGGGTAGAAGTAGTACAAGTGCTAGCTTGAGTGAGAAAGGGAGAGATTTGATCTAGGATCAATGTGTTAAGTATCCATCCGCATATCATTATATTTTTTATTTCATACTCGCTTTATTATGTATTTAGAATGCATGTTTAAGGGTGTATGATGATGAGACCTTAACAAAGATAATTAAATTGGTAGCCAATTTGCACGCGAAAAAACCTCGTTTTATATTAAGCAAATATCCTTCCATTGAATGATTCTTGTTCAAGATCCGAAGTTGGCATTGGTTTGTTTTTGACCAAAGTCAAGACCTTTGTCAATCAAGGATGTACTTGAATCATGAGAGTTTTGTTGCATATCGGGGTCTTGTCCAAATCGTGATTTTTATTGGCCAAAGTCAAGGTCACTTTTTGTCCAATGACATTGATTACGAAACTTTCCTCGTCAATGGGTCCCGCTTAACTGGAATCATTAGGTTTGTTTTTTGGCCAAAGCCAAGGCCTAGATGATTCGGAGGATATGGTTAGGAAAATGTATTGGATACATTGACATTATACATATGTTTCGGACTTGGATGTCCACCTAACCGGATCTAGGAATTGGATGAGATCCAATTGATCTGTGAGATCTACCTAGTTAAATAGCATACAGCTTTTTATTGGCCAAAGTCAGGGTTGTGTGTTATTTAATAGGATCCTAGCCCACTAGGAAACGCGGTTTCCCGAGTACTCCACAGAGGGTTAGAGACTCGACGAAAAATAGTGGGAGGCAAGTATTGAATTTGCAACATTCGTTCAATTACTCGCTAAACACGCTCATTTAAATTATTTCGTCGTTATATTAAATGTTAGTTAGACTAATATTTAAATTGTTGTTTTAATAAACAGTTGGACTGTATTATACTTGATTATATATAATTGGATTATATTAATATATATTTTGAATTAATTAATTTCAGTTTACAGTTGATTTTATAATTGGATTATAATAATCAATGTAATTGAGGTTAATTAATTGGATTATATTTGATTATATAGTTGGACTATTATAATCATTATAATATATATAGTACCACTAATCGTTGATTAAATAGTTGGACTATTGTAATCAAGATAAAATTGATTAAATAGTTGGACTATTGAAATCATGAAAGAATGAAAGTTGAATATTTAAAATATATAATCCTTGGATTAAATGTTTTAAATGATTTAATTTTCAATTGGGAATTAATAATAGGTTAATTTATTTGATAAATAACTTATTATGACTAAGCCCAAAATTAAGCAAATAGTAGAGCATAAAATCTTTGGAAGATTTATGTGATGATGACTTTAGTGCTTAATTAATATACTTATAATAAATCTATCTTTAGATTTAAAAGTATTAAAATTGCAATTAATAATTCTTGGATAATTAATTGACTATTCTAGTGGAGAAAAGTCAAAGTTTGCAATTGGGCATGTAGCACAAGGTGCACATCGTTTCAATATTCCGAAACCCAAGGCTTGGCCAAAGGTTTATGAAATATTGAAAAGGATTATTGACATATCCCAAAGTGACTACCATTTGGATATGGAAGACACGAAGGAATTAAAGATAGGGCGAGGCTCTAACTTTAAAAAATATTTGTCAAAGTTATGTTCACAAACTAGTATTAAAATTGAATTTTAAATACTTAGTGTGGTACATAATACACATATGTATTGACGTTCAGAATCCGCTGTGAGCTGGATACTGGCTTCAAGCCGAGATTTCTCTGCGAATTGGAAACGGGACGAAAGTCGCTGTTTCGACCGTAGATACCTAAGTTTAGGAACTACCCTTTGGGTATGTACTTAAATTAGGAAATGTTATAATGTAACTAGTTTAACTAGAGACATTATCTCTATATCAGGGTTTAATCCGATACGGATAAAACCTTTATATTCTAGAACACTAAAGTGTTTCATTATATAAAGATGATACTGAGATAAATACTTTGGATGTAAATAACAGAATTTATATTTTGAATATAAATAAAATCTCAAACATATAAAATGACAAATAAATAGCTCAAATTGATTTGATCAATAGAGACTTATTTGTGGCATTGTTGTCTGGGACACAATTAAACAAGACTCGTATATCCACACTTTTGTAGAGTGGGTACTAGGACTGATTTGACTATTCAAATATGTCTGCGAATCTAGTTTATTAGGTAAACTACCTAAAATACTATTTACTTGGTAATAGTAAAAGGGCCACCGATCTGTTAGGCCCTATTCATGGTGAAGTAAGTGGGCCCATATCTAGCTAGGCTAGATGTTAACATGAATATTTCGTGACCTTAACGGATGTGACATCACGTTGTGGTTATGTGTTTCTTTTGAAGAACACAGATCGGAAACTTTAGAGTTTCGACACGAAGTAGAAAAACAGATCGGCTATAGTGTTATTCCGCCACGGTAAAACCGTAATGGAAATACTTAAGCAGTAAGTTTCATACGTAAATGAAAGAGTACGATATTCTTTCATATGAGGACATGATAAGGTTTTATCACAAGTCGCTCAGAGCTACTATCTCCTTCAACCGGATATGTATTTACAATGCTAAACTTATTTAGAATAAGTTTCCATATAAATCTGTTTGACAGATATCATATAGGATATGAACAGGGAAGAAACGAGGTTTCTCATTCCTGATAATTTGGGTATGCCAGGCATAGCGTTTGGATGATACCAAACTAAGGACCCAAATTGGATAAGTGCCAATATAGGTTATCTTAAGGGAAACCTTAAGTATAGTACTTGTAAATCCCACATGAGAACAATGTAATTGTTGCTCACCATGCGGTTTTCCTGAGAGAAATACCGATATGCAGTGGTCAGTGGGAGGATAGTGATACTCGATAAAAATCGGAGTAATACTGTTCAAGGCACGAAGTCCGTAATGGAACACAAATAGTTCATCAATGATGAAACTATACCATTAATCTTCAAATACACAAGAACTTCGTAGATCAGATAGAGTCAGAAAACAACCTAGGGTATGGGTTTCTGATCTAACCTCATAAAGATGTCAATCTTGTGAAGGTATATCCACCGACTACGTTATGAGGAAGTGATACGAGGTATCGACTCTCTGTTATGGCAAAGTGCCATGAGTCCAAAATGGATTCCATGTATAACAACTATGTTTGGATACTAGTTGTTGTACCACAAGGCGTTGTGCCTATGGTACATTAAACGTCTTCAAGGAAGACATACATGGAAGCAACATACCAACGTGCAAAGCTAAGCTTTTGACGGAAAGGTATCGTTATCAACATTATGTTAATAACGGTTCAACCTTTTTACCTGTTGCCATGGTAAATCCATTTTGAAGATGCTTGTTGATAACTGTATATTTCATTTATGAAATATGTCAGTTACAAATCAAAATCGCTTTCCTGAAAAGGAAACCTTTTGGAGGATGTTTACAACATCCTGACGATTTTGTATAACCGACAAACAAGGTTTGCGGGTTATTCGATCCATGTTTGGATTGATGCAAGCATAAGGTTCTTGGAACTGTCGTTTTGAAAAATCATAATGGTTTTATGATTTGACTCAAAACGAAATAATTCTTGTGTATATAAGGAGGTTAGTGGAGAGCGCACTGACAGTGAAATTCCCATAAAGCTATTGTTGAAAGCTTGGCTTTCAATAGATATTCTCCATAGAATTCTGGGAGATAACAACCTTTATTAGAGGAATAAAGATCTACTGGGATAGATTTGGAGTTTGTTAACACTCTCTGGGAAATTGTACATTTAAAATGTACTTGTATTGGTGTCTCATACGCTTCGAGCATATGGAGTCACAATCGGATCAATCCAAGTGATAGTCACTGGATTGAAGTTAAGAACATCTGTTAGTATCTCTGAGAACTAAAGATGTTGTCTTTTACTATGGAGAAGGAGAACTTGAAGTGACTGGGATCACTGCAGCAAGTTTCCAAACAATTAAATACTACGGTACTATAAAGTTTGAATAACGGGACAGTGAGCTGGAAATATTCCGAGCAAGATAACTGTTGCCGAATAAACAACAAATGCGGATTATTGCTGCAGCTGAGGCAGCAATAGAAGCCATTTGGATCAAAAGTAAATCTAATTAGATTAGATATAGTTCTGTTAGTAGCTGAGCTAGGCGTCAGCACAGGCTAAGGAATTAAAGGTCTCATCAACGATCCAGATATATACTTCTATATCATCTGATTCGTTCGGATCATACATCGTGGCGATGTGATGATCATATAAATCGCGTCAAACGATAATCGAACAAATCCGCTGACGAAAACCTTTTTTCTCAGCAATTTGAGCGAACCTTACATAGTTCGGGTGTTAGACACTCGAGTGACTGGCTATGTGCCAAGTGGGAGATTGTTGGATAATATGACCCATAGCGTCACTATTTGCACAGATCATTGTGTTGTTGTAGCAAATTAACTATGTAACAAGGAAATTGCACTCTCGTCATTTTGTGATTAGATCACCACTAATATATAAATGAAGAGAGGTCCCTATGATTAGTTCCTGGATTGAGATGATATGAGACAGTATCAGTCCACGAAGGATTAATCATTAAATATCCCTAGCCGTAGTATTATCGAGACTGGACATCGATAATGCGGAATAGGCTAGTATTGCACTTGTGCGCGTTGTGAGGGCACAACGGCATAGTTCTCATATATATAAGTATTGGATACTTGTGCAAGTGCGATAGGAGGTCGTGTTTCACCGATGGTACGGGAAACAGCTTCGCTCTGGATAGACCCTTCGAAATCCCATTGGTATTATGACTAGGTGTCTATGGGAGGCCGAAATCAAGGTAGGTGTGTATAGTCTTAACCTGAGACTTACATCGCTAATACTTACGACAATCGGTAAACTTTGGTTTTGGTGGTGGGGGATCTTAACTGGTTCTGTGTTCACCTCTTCTGGGTTTATCAGAGAGTCGTAGAGTATTGGGTGTGATGTCAAGACGGAAGTGTCACTTCAGTCATATTGGAGTTGATGTCACGCAGGATACGGTACTAGTGCTCTTGAGTGTGCGCAACCAATCGGGATATTGTGACCAGGTCATGTATATCCGATTATAGAGACTATGTTACCAGACATCCGACATGTGCTTCGGACGGGGCAGACACTTATCCAGCCCCAGCCCTAGCACGTGACTATCCGATACTGGGCTAATATACACAATACTACGGTATACTACGCTTGATACATATCTATATATTCCTGTAAGAATATTTCTGGAGAATTGGGTAGGCATGGCGCTTTGCTAGAAGCCAACCTTGTCTTGTAAATCGATATAAACGTAGTACGAGGTACTTTATGTGTTCGGACAGTCCGACGATCGTATTTACTGCCAACATATCCGGAGATCTCATGGGTCGCTTCCTGAAGATTCACCGATGATGTATAACTCGCACTTAATTAATCAGGGATTAATTAGAAGAGAGAGATAGAATTAATCTGGGATTAATTCGATGAGAGAGAAAATTAATCTGGGATTATTTGCGGAGATATTTTATCTGGGATAAAATATTAATAAAAGAGAGAGAACGATTAATTTGGAATTAATCGATAAATTAATATATTTCGATATATTAATCGAAATTGGATTTTGGACGCGGAATTAAAATTAGATTTTAATTCGGGCGAACGAATTAATTTAGAATTAATTCGTTAGCGACGTGAATAGTGATTTCGCTAGGCGTAATCATTTAATTACGACGCGAAGAAAATTCATTAATTTGGAATTAGCGAACCCGAGCCCGAGAGTGATTGCGAGCGCATTCGCATTTCGAATTCGAGCGCGGCACGCGAGTCACATCAAGCGTCAAATCGTTTGTCACATCATGCGTCAAATCAATTGTCACTTTGAGTGATGTGACTTGACAACATGTCACTTTATAAAGTGATGTGATGTGACTTAAAGTAAAAGTAAAGGAGATGGAATATGAAAGGTTTGGAATATATATATGTTTTATTTTATTTTTTGAAAATAAATGAATAATATATATTACTTTTTCTTTTCCCTTTTTACAACAATTAATTCGGTCCTCTCTCTCTCCAACATGCAAAGGGATACGGTTTCCCTCTTTCCCTCTCATTTCTTCTCATCTTCTTCACGGCTTCACTGCCGATTTTCTCTTGATTTTTCTGGTTTCACGAATTTTTGAGAAGCAAATTGAAGAAGACTTAGTGCTAGCACACCATGAGTGATACATAGGTGATAGGGAAGTGATTCTTTGAGCATGGAAGCTTGAAGCTTGGAGCTTCAATGGAGTCATCCATGGCCGAAAATGGAGGAGATTTTCACAGCCCCCACCGTGCGTTCACTACAGTTCCAGAAGCCCCAAAACCGAGCTTGATGAAGTCAAAAACGCATCTTGTTCTTCATCTCATCAAAACCCATTCAATGTGAGTATATTCCGCACCTCCTTTGATGTGTTCATATGCGATTTTTATGCATGATTTGTTGATCTTGGGACTTGATTTAAAACTCTAACATTCAATGCCAAAGAGTTATCAATACGAATGAGTGATACATCATCCTCACATTGCTCATTTACGGCCTCCTTACCAAGATCAGATACAGCTTTCTCACCATTTATAGAATCAGTACCCTTGGTTTCCAAAGCCACCGTATAACACAACTTCTTACTATGATCTACAGGCTTGCTATTCAGCATTCTCACTAAAGGGGAGCATTCCCTTTCTTCCTTATCAACACAAACAATAATGTCCACACCTTTGGAACCTATCTCAGAGACATCAACTGGAACTAAAGCCAACTCTTCATGAGGCAAAGTGTCAACTGCCTTCACCACACCCTTAGCCTTATTCTTCCTTGAAACTGTTACCCATTCCTTATCATTCTCTTTATTTTTACTCATACTTGCCGAACAATCTATAGTTTTAGGCACCCAAACTTTAGAAGGCTTGCTTTCCTCATCCTTAGGTACTCTACTAGGACAATTACCCAATGTATGGCCAAATACCCCACAAGAAGAACACTTGATATGAATCCATTCAAATTCAGCCCGAATCTTAATCCACCTACCATTGGACCATTCGAAATCAAAATCCTCAACTAAAGTATCCATTGCATCAACTTCAACACAAACTCGAGCATAACTTAGCCTCATTTGAGATAAAGTGATATGATCAGCATGAAGTGGGCGCCCAATAGCACTAGCAACAAAGCTCAACCCCTTGGAAGTCAAATACTCTAATGAAACATTGTATAGACGAATCCACACCGGAACCTTATGAACATCTTCTTTGGCGAGAGGCAAGCCAGGTTGCCAATGTTTAAGAACTAATGGCTGATTGGCCATATGCCATGAAGCTCTCTCCATAACCACACATGCATCTTGAAAGTTATCAAATTTAAAGAAGAAAAATCCATTGTCAGAAGATAACAACTCACGCAATCCATATCTCCCCCATATCTTATGAGCAATAGAATTAACTACCTTGAAAGGAAGTTTCTTGCCAACAAAATTGCCAACCAAAGTATTCTTCCACAACAAACTACCTTCCTCCGCAACATCCAAAAGAGGGAAAACTTTAATACGTCCATCAATAACATTTGGTTTAATAAACTCAAGTGCAACGGAGCTAGATGAAGAAAACTGGTTCCCCTCACCATTTGAACCACCAAGAATATGCGCATAACTAGAGTTTCATTCATATTTTTTTTTTCATTTTTAGACTTATCCACAACACCATGGTTAAAACGTGCCACATTAGCAGCCACTAACTACCAAATGAGAGAAATCACAATTAAAGCTTTCCATATTTACATTTGTAACATAAGGAATCAAATCTTTATTACCATTATCAATTCGCCCATTAATACTCCCATTAATACGATCAGATTTGAAATCAGATTTATTAGCTAGAGTAACTCTATTTTCCAAAACAGAAGAAGCAATAAATGACATGTGATTATTCTCTCCATTAACTACCAAATTCGCACATGGCAGGTCATTAACACAATTTGAATTATCAATAGTATATTCATTTACCAAATCAGAAGGAACAATAAATGGCATTAATACCAATTGAATTATCAAAACAAACGCCTTCCATATTACTAGCTGATTCACGTAAATTGCCCAACTCAATCGAATTCAATTTAGGTAAATGAGAAGCAACTTTCGGTTTCAGATTTGGTAGTAAAGGAATGTCATTAATACTATTTGAAAATTCAAAAAACTTTCCCTCCTCCAAATTTGACAATCCAGAGGAATTACCTCTATTGTCTCTAACGCCAATTCTAGCTTCTAGCACATCACCATTGCCATCCAAAGAAGAAGAAAGAGATGGAACAAGGTCACTAACAATACACTTCAATATAGTAATACGAGATTTTTCTCCAATAACACCCAATGAAGCTTTTGAAAACATACCTTTAGCAAGAAGACCAGAGGAGGTCGAAACATCAGCTATAGATAAGGGAGACACATCATGAACAACATCAGCCACCACCATTTCTAAATAATTCTTCATCTCGTCATGTAGAGTAATGGTCGAGCCATCCTTGGCCTCACCAAAATTGTTTTTTTAGATTCATCCTCCTTTAAAACATCACTATGCATCTAGTTCAGATCTGAATAAACACCATCACTTAGCATTATAGCCGAATGTAAAACATCACCACCAATATTTTTTTAATGTGATTGTTAGGGTTGGTGCACCTAGCGCCAATTTTATTATGTATTTCCTTGTAAATACTAATGTAATGTTTTATTATGAATAAAATGAACAGTTTCTTTTATATAACTTCTTCTTTTATATGGTAAAGACGTAACCGACCTTAGAATGATTAGTTATGATACTGTTGCAAAAGCGTCGCAACTGACATTGAGTTGTATCATGACGTTGTCATTCTTAGACAGTTCCCGGTCAAGGTTTACACTACTTGGTCAGTAAAGTAAACCCGTAGAGACTGGTACATGTCGTATATTGGAATCTTGGATTCCGATGGTTTCTCAGTGAACCATGAGTCTTGGAGACTAGTATAGACGTGTAGGTGTTTATAACGGATAAACACTGAACGACTCACCGAAGATTCTTAATGGATGGTACACCGTTGGTCAATAAGAATCTTCTCGGGTTGAGTGAGCATAGTGATTCTTTGACTTGAGATACCATTGTGGATATCTGAGTTATCCTCCACACTTAGATGACAGTCACGTCACCGATCAATTAAGATCAGACCTCCGCCTGTTCGTTGGGTGTGGACCGATGCTCAGAATATCCTGTGTGTATCAAGATAGGATCCGTCAGCTCTGTGTACAGAGTATAGGTATTCAATATGGAATTAGCAATCTGTTAAATCCATGGGCCCGTGGTACACTGTAGAAATAAGTTCTAAGTGTTATTTGAGGGATTGCTAATAGAAACGTCGACGTGATTATATCTATAGAGATTTGACGTTTGTATCTGTATATCTGGATTAATCCGGATACCTGTGACGGAGGGATTATACGTATGCAGTGACCTCGACCTGTATGATTCAGTGAGTTTATCCGTGTTCGTCATAATTTACGGGTGGGTGAATTATGGACACGTAATTTGATTTCGTGACGGATATGCCTGAATCTAGAGAGTCTCACTAATGAAATTTACTCGTAGAGCACTAGGGCAACTGTTATGAATAATACTGATTATTTATAACTCGTTTATTATGGTTAAACGAAAAATACATGCAATCGGGACCTATCGGTCATTTCCAATATTGATGTGTATTTTATTTAATACTTGATTTTATTAAATACACATTAATAAAATATCAAATTATGATATTTGACTTATATCATTAATATATGTATTTGAGATATTTATTGTAAATATAATACATATATTTAAGATATTTATATTTATTAATTTATAAAATAAATATCTAAAGTAATGATTTCTTCTTTATGAATTGTGGAAATGGCATGATTTGGTTGGAACACATTTTAGTCACTTTATTAAAGTTAAAGTGTTAATTTAATTGACTAAATTGTGTGCCAATAAAATCAAACAAAATAAATAAATTGTTTCTTTTTTTTTTTGATGAAAAAATCGGCCAAAGGGTTGGGAGATACAAAATCGGTTTTGTTTCATTTTCAACACTCAGACAGCTTGAACAAAATTTTACAAAGTGAGCTTGAGAGAAAAAGTTTGAAGGAAAAGGAAATTCATCATCAAACTCTTGAATTTGTAAGTATTTCCAACTTTCTTCAATTAGGAAATTGTTTCCATGAGTCTAGGCTTCAATTTGTGATGCTTAGAATTTTCTCTACTCTTTTAGTTTGTAATTAAAATTTGTTGGAAGCTTGTTGGATGTGATTAGCATGTAGAATTAATTTATTAGCTTATTAATGTAATTAAGCTTAATAAATTGATTAGAAATTAAAGTTGCTATTCTAGAGTTAATTAGCCATTCATAATTAACCAAGAATTGTTCTTGATTAATTTCATGATGGTGAGAATTAATTGGTGTAGTAATTTGAAGATTAAAGTATTGAATTTTACTAATTTAGTGTAAATTGCCAATTTGAGTGATTTATGAAATTAGGGTTCCAACCTACTCAAATTTTGGGGCTTTTCATATATTAGCTTTAATTTGATGTATATTTGATGCATGTAAAATTTGGGATTAATTGGATTTGATCTTGGTGTGTTTTGAGCATTTTGGGCCAAATTGCAATTAACCAAAGTTTTGGGGCTGTTCTGTAAATTCCAGAAAAATCTGGGCTGTTGCGCAATATCTGGAAAATGTTTCTGGTACTGTAGCAAACATGTAAAAATTATTTTTGGGTTAATTTGAAATTAATTAAATATGTAATTGACATATTTAAAACCAAAATAATTAATTTGCAAAAGTTTGGGGTAATTTTGTAATTAATAGAAATATGATTTCTTGGGTTATATTTCATAATTTAAGTATTGGTTAATTAATAAAATAGATTATTTAATTGTTCCAAGAAAAAGTTTTGAAATCGGAAAAATAGTTTTTCCGCGTTCCGCTGCGCTAACCCTGTAATTCCTAATAAAACCCCAACAAAAATGGTATCAGAGAAAGTCTGATTCTGGAACCCCAATATGATATAGCCTTTAAAATTCAATATTGACTTTAATTTTGATTTTAATGCATGCTTGTATTTATTTAATTTGATTAAATAAATTAAAACATCTTTAGCGGAAAATCTCTATTTAAAATATGGTTTATAATTTAATATGTATTTGATATATATTAATCGGTCCGTCTTGTCAATACCGCTTATCGGTAAATTTTCTACGACTATATCCGAGAACGTGCCAAAGCTGTGAGGATATGGCCGGTAGAAATTTATCTGTACCGGATATATTTGATATTAGGTGTGATTCAAGCGAAAGCGCAATCCTGAACGTACCAAAGCTTTCAGGGTTACGTAAGTATCTTGAATTCATCATTGACAAGTTTGACCTTGGTACGCCTCCTTATGAACGTGCCAAAGCTGTCACAACGAGAAACGACCAGGACCGAAAACCCAGGAGTCACTATTGAGTGATCGACAATCTGTTGTCTACCTAAATGAATATACGTAGGCGAGAACGTGCCAACTGTGAGCTGAAATATATTCATGGGGTCCACCTTTCACTATTATGTTATGATTTGATTATCACATGTTTTGTATTCTGTTTGGGGGTTACAGTATTGCATGAAATAGTGGGAGGGGCATTTTTAGATTAAAAATCCATGATCTAGTTAATGCTTTATAATATATTATGAAACTGTTATAATCTATTATCTGCTTATTTACTGACCGTTGTTTCGCTGTCTATTTGATAGATTTGCGATGGCGGCACCTCCACCCAATCCTTTTGCACGAATGCTTGATACGAACAAATTGAAAGGCGCAAAAAACTTTGCGGATTGGTATATGGACTTGAGGATTCTCCTCAATTCCAAGAAACTGGGGTATATTTTGGATGGTCCATTACAGCGCTTGCTATATCACCTGATGCATTACCTGAAGAACGTGAGACTTTCCAGCAATGGAAGGATCATGATTTAAGGGTTAAATCATTCATCTTGAGTTCACTTTCTTCTGAGCTAAGAAAACTTATTGGGAGATGCACGATGCATATAGCATGATGACACAACTTCGTGAATCGTTCATGAACCAGGAACAGGTCATTGTTCATAAAGTTTCGATGGAATTGTTCCATTCTAAACTTGATGAGGGGCAGGCTGTGAGCCCGCATGTGCTTCACTTGATCGATTTGATCGAGCAGTTGAGGCGACAGGAATTCCCTATGAATGAGACTCTTGGCCGTAGTGTCATTCTCGGTTCACTCCCGGCTTCATATCGCCAGTTCGTCATGTACTTCAACATGAACGGGATTCACTATTCTTACCGTGAGTTGCATAGGATGCTTCTCACAGCAGAGGAAGATTTAAGGAAGGGAGTTCCGACTCGCCTCCCGAAACCCACTTCACTTTCCGCTTCTTCCCAATCCAAGTCGAATGGGAAGAAGTTTAAAGGAAATAAGAAGAAGGGTTTCAATATTCCTCCGCAAGGTAAGACGGTGAAGCCCAAGAGAGCTTCTGAAGACAAGTGCCACCACTGCAGAAAGTCGGGCACTGGAAACGTAACTGTCCGGACTATCTTGCGCAACTCAGGAAGGAAAGAACATCGACATCAGGTACTTTTATTTTTCCTATTATTGATATCTCTTTGGCTTGTGAAGCTATTACATCTGATTGGATTTTGGATTCTGCTTGTCCTATTCACATTTGCAATACGTTGCAGGTGCTGACGGGAAGTAGACGGCTGAAATCTAGGGAGATGCAGTTGCGGTTCGGGAGTGGTGACTATTTGGATGCAGTTGCAGTGGGCTAATGTGATATTCCCTTACCCAGTGGGAGACTTTTGTTACATGACTGCTATTTTGTGCCAGGATGTGTGGCGAATATTATGTCCCTTTTTGTATTAGATACTGAAGGTTTTAATGTAAATATTAAGAATCGTTCTTTGTATTTATATGATAGTTGTAATATTCAGATCCTTTGTTGTCCAAATGAGCATGGTCATTACATATTGCGTACCTCACAAGATATCTTTAATACTGGAATAAATAAACGTAAACAATCTTATATAAATAATACTGAACTCTGGCACATGAGGTTAGGTCATATAGGTGTGAAACGCCTAACCCAATTGGTTAAGAATGGTTTGATACATGATCTCACCATTGAACCTTATCCAACTTGCGAATCTTGTATTCGGGGTAAAATGACCAAAGCCCCATTTTCAGGTATTGGACACCGAGCCAATGACTTGTTGGAACTCGTACATTCTGATGTATTTGGTCCTTTAAGTCAAACTGCTCACAATGGCTTTTCTTACTTCGTCACCTTTACCGATGATTTGTCACGGTACGGTTATGTCTATTTGATGAGACATAAATCGTAAACCTTTGAAAAGTTCAAAGAATTCCGAAATGAAGTTGAGAAACAAACTGGTCTATATATTAAATGTTGGGATTGATGCTCAGAGCGCCAATTCCCGGTTGTATTTCTGTTGAATACTTCTGTAAAACATTATTATTATGAATAATATATGCAGTTTGTATAATATATTCTATCTTTTAATATGGTAAAGACGTATGACCTTAGAATGATGTCATGGTACTGTTGCAAAAAGCGTCGCAACGGACATTGAGTAGTATCATGACGTTGTCATTCTCAGACAATTCCTGGTCAAGGTTTACACTACTTGGTCAGTATAGTAAACCCGTTGAGACCGGTACATGTCGTATACTGGAATATATGATTCCAATGGTTTCTCAATGAACCATTAGTCTTGGAGACTAGTATAGACGTGTAGGTGTTTATAGCGATAAACACTTAACGACTCACCGAAGATTCTTAATGGATGGTACACCAGCGTCAATAAGAATCTTCTCGGGTTGAGTAGCACTTGTGATTCTTAGACTTGAGATGCCATTGTGGGCACATGAGATGTCTTCTACACTTAGATGGCAGTCACGTCACCGATCTATTTAGATCAGACCTCCGCCTGTTCGTTGGGTGTAGACAGATCCTCAGAGTGTCCTATGTGTATCAAGATAGGATCCGTCAGTTCTGTGTATCAGAGCATAGGTAGTCCATATGATTAGCAATCAGATAAAACCATGGGCCCGTGGTAAAGTTTAGAAGTTAGTTCTAAACATTCTTTTAGAGATTGCTAATGGAATATTCGACTGGATAATCCCTGTAGAGATTTGACGTTTACATCTATATCTCTGGGATTTATCCGAATACCTGTGATGGAGGAATTATACATTTGCCATGACCTCGACCTGTATGATTCAGCGAGATTATCTGTGATCGTCATAATTTATGGGTGGATAAATTATTGACACGAAATTTGATTTCGTGACGGATATACCTGAATCTAGAGAGTCTCAATAATGAAAAATGCTCGTAGAGCACTAGAGCAACATTAATAAATAATATTGATTATTTATAAAGTCGTTTAAAGGTTAAACGCAAAATACATGCTAAAGGGACTAGATAGTCATTTGCTTAATTATTGTGTATTTACATTTAATACTTGATTAATTTAAATACACATTAATTAATAGTGAAAATGAGTTATTTGACTATATCCTAAATGAATATATGTTTTTATATTTAATGTAAATATTATACATATATTTAATATATTTGTATTTAATTAATTAATTAATTATTTAATTGTTAAATGATTAAATTAATTAAAATATAAATATCTTAACATTTGGATATTTGGTTTAAAATGATTAAGTTGCCTTTGTTGACTTAATATAAATTTCTATAAAGTGTTATTAAGATATTTATGCAAGTTGATTTAATGAAATTGAAATGAAATTAAAACAAAATTTGCTTATTATTCCATTTGGTGAATTCGGCCAAGGCCTTATTGTAATAAGTATATATTGTTTTGTTTTTCATTTACACTTTAACCTAATACACTTTACAAACATAAACTCCATTGAAGAAACAAAAGGGAGCTTGAGAAAAGCAAGATAAAATCAAGAAAGCTTGGAAATTTAGTAAGTTTCTTGAACTTGCTATTAGTAAGGAAATTGTTCCTTAGGTTCTAGGCTTTAATATATGATATTCTTAGGTTATTTCTTTCTTTGTTCCTTGTGGTTTTTGTTGATGGAAGTTTTGATGGAGGTGTAAAGCATGTGTGATGAAGGAAGTGTATGACTATTGTAGTAATGAGCTTTCTTTTAAGGTTTTGGAAACCATGTTGCTAATCTAGAGTTGTTGACCCACTCTTAGATGACCTAGATTTGATCTTGAGTTGTTTCATTGTGTTGAGACTTGGATTGGATGGAAGAATGATGATTGAAGTAATTGATTTAATGTATTTGGTCTAATTTGTCCAATTTGTGGAAATTGAAAAATTAGGGTTCATAACCAATTCCAAATTTGGGGATTTTCATATATGTTGTGCATTTGGATGTGTATATGATACATATAAGGTTTCATGTTGATTGGATTACATTTGGATGTGTTTTGAAGCATGAAATGACAAAGTGCACAAATGGCACCCCTAATGGAGCTCTCGGCCAAAGAAGAAAAAAATGGGGATTTTGCTTGTCTTGGTGTTTTGATGTTTTGAACATGCTAAGTTCATCTTAGAAATGATTTAGAATCATTCAAAATTGATTTGATCAATTTCGGACTAAAATGGACAAAAATACCAAGTAAGGGTAATTTGGTAAATTCACCTAATATGATTTATTGATTTTATTTCATAATTTGATTATTGGAATATTAAATAAATATGTTTATTTAATTAATCCGAGAAAAAGTTTTGAAATCGAAAAATACGATTTTCCCCACCGTTCCGCTGCGTTACCGGATTGTGCCTCTAAAAACCCCTACATTAAATGCCTGCGATCTGATCGAGGCGGTGAATATATGAGTGGAGAGTTCACTGATTATTTAAAGGAGAATGGGATTCTCGCTCAATATACTCCTCCCGGTACTCCGCAACATAATGGAGTATTTGAGAGGAGAAATCGGACTTTATTAGATATGGTCCGATCAATGTTGAGTTATACAGATTTACCCTATTACTTATGGGGTTATGCTCTTTTAACTGCCGCACATCTTTTGACCAAGATTCCATCCAAGGCTGTTCCTACGACTCCGTATGAGATATGGACCGGTAGGAAACCAAATCTTAGTTATATTAAGATTTGAGGGTGTCCTGCTTATGTCAGGATGGCTCAGCAAGATAAGCTTTTGCCTCGAGGGCAGAAGTTTAGGTTTGTTGGATATCCTTCAAATACGAAGGATATTTGTTCTATGATACCGAGCATCGAAATGTGTTCGTAGCTCGCTTCGCAAAATTTCTAGAAATAGAATTTTTGGCTAAAGGTGGTGATCAGACAGGGTTGAACTTGATGAAGTACAACCTGGAACCAACGAACTAATGGAGGAACCTATAGTTCAAGAAGATGGAGAACCTTCAACACACACACTCCGTAGGTCACAAATGGTATCTAGACCTCCTAAACGCTTGTTTTGATACAAGAAAAGAGTCTCGATGTTCTCTTATTAGAAGAGACTGACCCTTTTACCTATAGAGAATCGATGTTGGACATCGACTCCGTGAAGTGGCAAGACACCATGAAATCCGAGATGGACTCAATGTATGAGAATCAAGTTTGGAACTTGGTTCCGCTTCCCGAAGGAATTGTTCCTATCGGTTGTAAATGGATTTACAAAAGAAGGCGAGGGCCCGATGGAAAGGTTGAAACCTTTAAGGCCCGACTGGTAGCTAAAGGTTACTCGCAGCGACCTGGAGTCGACTACGATGAAACTTTTTCTCCAGTTGCCATGCTAAAGTCCATCAGGATTTTATTGTCAATTACCGCATATCATGATTACGAGATTGGCAAATGGATGTCAAAACGGCTTTTCTAAATGGATTTCTTGATGAAGAAATCTATATGGAACAACCGGAAGGTTTTGCATCCAGCGAGAACTCGGGCATGGTATGTAAACTGAAGAAGTCCATTTATGGACTTAAACATGCTTCACGAAGTTGGAATCTTCGATTCGACGAGATAATCAAATTGTCTGGTTTTCTCAAGAATTCAGAAGAATCTTGTGTGTATCAGAAGGCCAGTGGGAGTATGGTGGTATTTTTAATTCTCTATGTTGATGACATCCTTATCATTGGGAATGATATTGGGATGATGCAAGGCGTCAAAGCTTACCTCTGTAAGAATTTCTCCATGAAAGACCTGGGCGAAGCTTCTTATGTCTTGGGCATAAAACTCTATAGAGATAGAGAAATGAAACTTATTGGGTTGTCCCAATCAACATACATAGATAAGATCTTAGAACGATATAATTTTGGTAACTGTAAGACAGCAAACATACCGTTCAGACATGGCTTACATCTTTCGAAGAAGATGTGTCCGCAAACAAAAGATGAGAAGATTAGAATGTCTAATCAACCTTATGCTTCGTGTTTGGGCAGCATCATGTATGCCATGTTATGTACTAGGCCTGATATCAGCTTCGCAGTCAGTGTCACGAGCAGATATCAGTCTAACCCAGGAACGACCATTGGATGGCCATTAAACATATCCTAAAGTATCTTAAAGGTACCAAGGATAAGTTTATTATTTATGGAGGAAACGAACTGCAAGTTAAAGGGTATACGGATTCTGATTTCCAATCGGATCCTGATGAAAGAAAGTCTACATCAGGATTCGTGTTTACCCTTAACGGTGGTGCAGTTTGTTGGAAGAGTTCCAAACAGGGGTCAACAGCTGATTCCACCACAGAGGCGGAATATATTGCTGCTTCAGAAGCTGCAAAGGAAGCTGTATGGGTTAGGAACTTTATCACAGAATTGGGAGTAGTCCCAAGTATCGAGAATCTGATTCCGTTATACTGTGATAATACTGGAGCCATTGCGCAAGCAAAAGAACCAAGGGCGCATCAGAAGTCGAAGCATGTGGAATGAAAGTACCACATAATTCGAGAGATTGTGTCGCGAGGGGACATTGTCGTGTGCAAGGTACCAAGTGAAGATAATGTAGCAGACCCGCTTACAAAGGCCATACCTCCGAAGTTATTTGATAAACATGTGGATTCGATGGGTATTAGATACAATCGATATTGGCACTAGAGCAAGTGGAGATTTTGTTAGGGTTGGTGCTCCTAGCGCCAATTTTATTATGTATTTCCTTGTAAATACTAATGTAACGTTTTATTATGAATAAAATGAACAGTTTCTTTTATATAACTTCTTCTTTTATATGGTAAAGACGTAACCGACCTTAGAATGATTAGTTATGATACTGTTGCAAAAGCGTCGCAACTGACATTGAGTTGTATCATGACGTTGTCATTCTTAGACAGTTCCCGGTCAAGGTTTACACTACTTGGTCAGTAAAGTAAACCCGTAGAGACTGATACATGTCGTATATTGGAATCTTGGATTCCGATGGTTTCTCAGTGAACCATGAGTCTTGGAGACTCGTATAGACGTGTAGGTGTTTATAGCGGATAAACACTGAACGACTCACCGAAGATTCTTAATGGATGGTACACCAACGTCAATAAGAATCTTCTCGGGTTGAGTGAGCATAGTGATTCTTTGACTTGAGATACCACTGTGGATATCTGAGTTATCCTCCACACTTAGATGGCAGTCACGTCACCGATCTATTAAGATCAGACCTCCGCTTGTTCGTTGGGTGTGGACTGATGCTCAGGATATCCTGTGTGTATCAAGATAGGATCCGTCAGCTCTGTTTACAAGTATAGGTATTCAATATGGAATTAGCAATCTGTTAAATCCATGGGCCCGTGGTACACTGTAGAAATAAGTTCTAAGTGTTATTTGAGGGATTGCTAATAGAAACGTCGACGTGATTATATCTATAGAGATTTGACGTTTGTATTTGTATATCTGGATTAATCCGGATACCTGTGACGGAGGGATTATACGTATGCAGTGACCTCGACCTGTATGATTCAGTGAGTTTTATGTGTTCGTCATAATTTACGGTGGTGAATTATGGACACGTAATTTGATTTCGTGACGGATATGCCTGAATCTAGAGAGTCTCACTAATGAAATTTACTCGTAGAGCACTAGGGCAACTGTTATGAATAATACTGATTATTTATAACTCGTTTAATGGTTAAACGAAAAATGCATGCAATCGGGACCTATTGGTCATTTCCAATATTGATGTGTATTTTATTTAATACTTGATTTTATTAATACACATTAATAAAATATCAAATTGTGATATTTGACTTATATCATTAATATGTATTGAGATATTTATTGTAAATATAATACATATATTAAGATATTTGTATTTATTAATTAATTATTTAATTGTTAAATAATTAAATTAATTTATAAAATAAATATCTAAAGTAATGATTTCTTCTTTATAAAGTTGGAAATGGCATGATTTGGTTGGAACACATTTTGTCACTTTTATTAAGTTAAAGTGTTAATTTAATTAGACTAAAATTGTGTGCCAATAAAATCAAACAAAAATAATAATTGTTTCTTTATTTTTGTTGAAAAAAACGGCCAAAGGGTTGGGAGATACAAATCGGTTTTGTTTCATTTTCACACTCAGACAACTTGAACAAATATTTTAACAAAGTGAGCTTGAGAGAAAAAGTTTGAAGGAAAAGGAAATTCATCATCAAACTCTTGAATTTGTAAGTATTTCCAACTTTCTTCAATTAGGAAATTGTTTCCATGAGTCTAGGCTTCAATTTGTGATGCTTAGAATTTTCTCTACTCTTTTAGTTTGTAATTAAATTTATTGGAAGCTTGTTGGATGTGATTAGCATGTAGATTAATTTATTAGCTTATTAATGTAATTAAGCTTAATAAATTGATTAGAAATTAAAGTTGCTATTTTAGAGTTAATTAGCCATTCATAATTAACCTAGAATTGTTCTTGATTAATTTCATGATGGTGAGAATTAATTGGTGTAGTAATTTGAAGATTAAAGTATTGAATTTTACTATTTAGTGTAAATTGCCTTTGAGTGATTTATGAAATTAGGGTTCCAAACCTACTCAAATTTTGGGGCTTTTCATATATTAGCTTTAATTTGATATATATTTGATGCATGTAAAATTTGGGATTAATTAGATTTGATCTTGATGTGTTTTGAGCATTTTGGGCCAAATTGCAATTAACTAAAGTTTTGGGGCTGTTCTGTAAATTCCAGAAAAATCTGGGCTGTGGCGCAATATCTGGAAAATGTTTCTGGTACTGTAACAAACATGTAAAAATTATTTTTGGGTTAATTTGGAATTAATTAAATATGTAATTGACATATTTAAAACCAAAATAATTAATTTACAAAAGTTTGGGTAATTTTGTAATTAAATAGAAATATGATTTCTTGGGTTATATTTCATAATTTAAGTATTGGTTAATTAAATAAATTAGATTATTTAATTTTTCAATAAAATTTTTGAAATCGGAAAAATCGTTTTTCCGCGTTCCGCTGCGCTAAACCTATAATTCCTAATAAAACCCCAACAGTGATCTCGTACTACTCCACCATTAGTCAATTCCGAAACTGGGACAACTCTCACCATGGCCGAAACCTTGGCCTTATCCCCATGGCTAGAATACGCCATCAAAAAAACTCAAAACAAAGAGAAAGAATTTAAGAAGAAGAAGAAAACCCCACGCAACGGATAGAAGCCCAAGAAACGCGAATTTGATTTTATATGAACAAAACCCTTCCAATGCCACAAAGAAGAGCCGCAAAGTACTTGTCTTTGAGAATCCTTAAGATGATTCATTGTAGTGTTTTTCTGGCACAGAGACACCACTAAGGTTGCCACGCCTTAGCTAAGTCGATACTGAAACAAAAGGGAATCTCATATTTAAGATTGAATTTTTGCCATAGTCATTTTTTGAGAGAAATTTCGAAAATGGTGGATTCTTTTCATTAAGGAAGATAAGTTACAATATATATTACAATAAAAGAAACCCTTTATAGGCGTAAAATGACCAAAACACTCTTAATGGCTAACTATTGGCTACTTAGAGGCATTAATAGTCATTTAGTAATCTAGACAAGTTTCCATAAAAGTCAACAAAGGTGGCAAAGTAATAAAAATTCATCAACAACTTTGTCAAAAAAGTCAATAATGGAAAAACAACAAACATCACAAAAATTCAACAAAGGTGGCCATTTTTCCCAAAATATTTCAAGTTGTCCCATTTGCATAAAATTACCAAATTTTCATGGGCTTCATGTACCAATGCCCAAATATTGTGTCTCAAGCCCATTAAGCCTTGTTTAACTTGAATAATTATGTTGGGCTTGATTTGGCTTCATTCGTCAAAAAGATACTTGACGAAGGAATTACTGGTGCATTAATATGGCATGACTTGGATCAAGTGGAATAGCTTTTGACCCACTTCGTTGAAGCCCTCATGTGCCGCCAATATGCCAAGGAGTTGTCTGTCACATTCGACCATGATATTCTGTGCTAGCCCCACGCCATTGCGTCTTTGGTCTTCTTAGCTCTCTGGCGTGTGATTGGCCCTATTAGCACTTGAAAAGGCTCTAATGTTCGTTGAGTGGATGGATTCGTGTCAAACATTCTTCCCAATACTTCAAATTTTTACCAACTGTAGTGCGCAATATATGTGATAAAGTTCTATCAACTACCTTTGTTTGTCCATCTTTTTGTGAGTGACAAAGGGTATAATATAACAATTTTGCATCCAATTTAGCCAACAACACTTTCCAGAAATGGCTAAGTAACTTAATATCTATATCTAATACAATACTCCTAGGTATACTATAGATTCGCACAATGTCCCTGAAAAATAAATCAACAATGTTTGTGGCATCATCAGTTTTATGACATGTAATAAGATGTGGCATCTTACTAAACCTATCAACCACAATAAATATCGAATATCTACCCCTCGTTGTCCTAGGAAAACCTAATATAGAATCCATCGATTTATCAACCCAAGGTTCACTAGGTACAGACAAATAAGTATACAAAGCACGAGGCATCAATTTAAATTTAGCTTGTTTACATGTTATACACCTATCACAAATATGCTCAACATCACGTTACATTCTAGGTCAATAAAAGTGCTATTGTACAACAATAAATCTCTTACTAATACCACAGTGCCCCATCAAACCACCCCCATGTGCTTCTTTTACAAGAAATTCACTCATACTACAAGCGAGAATACACAACTTGTTCATCTTAAATAAGAATCTATCATATATGTAAAACTTTCCAAATGAAGATTTCGTACTTCCAACATAAATCTCAGCAAAATCAAAATTACATGCATAAAGTTCTTTAATCACGTCAAATTCTAACATTATGGCATTCATAGAAGTAAGTAAAACATACATGGCTTGCTAATCAATGGAAGCTTATTACTTCTATTATTGTTGTTGGTATAGGCCAATCCTGAATTTCCTTTTCATTTTTAACATCTACATCGATGCCATCTACACTCATAAGAAAGCGAAGAAAAATAATTCTATCAATACAAATGTCCATTTTTCGAAGTTAGCAAATAACTATTCCTATCTCAACATTGTAAGGGTTTTATGGCGAAAATCCAGTAACGCAGCGGAATCGCGGAAAATCAATATTTTCTGATTTCAAAATTTTTCTTCGATCAATTAAATAAAATTATTTATTTTATTACCCAATTATTAAATTCTGAAAAATTACACAAGAAATCAAATTTCTTAGTAATTACCGAATTGCCCCACAACTTTGCAAATTGATCATTTTAGTCCTAAAATTGTCAAATATAATTTTGGATGATTCTAAATCATTTCTAAAATGATTTCCAACATGTCCAACACATCAAAATCATATTGCAACAAAATCCCCAATTTTTAGCTAATTGCCTAAACAGCCCCAGATTTTTCAGTTATTGTAATTTGGTCATTTTATGTTCAAAACATGGCAAGATCAAATCCAATCAACTAAAAAATTAATATGCATCATATACACACCATAATACATCACATATATGAAAAGCCCCAAATTTGGAAAGGGTTAAGAACCCTGATTTTACAATTTCTTCAAATTGACAAATCTTACCAAATCAATTAAATCCATCACTTTAATTCAATCTAAACTACACCAAACAAGTCTCACCATCATGAAACAACTCAAGAACAATTCTAGGTCATCAATGAGTGGCTTAGCAACTCTAGAATGGCATGATTATCAAATAATCAAAAGTAAGCCATTAAAACCATTTCAAGCTTACTTTAAAACCATACAAGCATACATATTTCAAACAAGTTCACAACCAATTAAAACAAATATTAAAAGTGTAGAGACAACATCCTAGCAACACATGTTGAAGCTAAGCATGTTAGAAATATTTTCTATGTTGGAAGATTAAAAGAAAGACTTACAAAAATCAAATTATTTCAAGCTTTTCTTTTTTGTCTTCAAACTTTTCTCTCAACACTTTTGTATTTGTTTCAGTAACTTATGAACCCTTAACCTAATGAAAATGAAACAAAACAATATACACTCCTCAGATATGCCCTTGGCCAAATTTAGTGTATACAATAATATTTAGATATTATTTTTTTGTTTCAATTAATTTGCTTTATCAACTTGCATTTTGAATCATTACACCTTTAATGAATTTCAACAAGTCAACAAAAGCAACTCAAGACATTTCCAATAAATATCAAAACTAAAGCTATTTATATTTTTAATTAATTTAATTATTTAACAACTAAATAATTAAATAATTATTTAAATATAAATATTTTAAATATATGTATTATATTTACTTTAAATATCCAAATACATATATATTTATGATATATGTCAAATATCTCATTTTGACATTTAATTAATGTGTATTTAATAAAATCTATCATTAAATACAAATACACAATAATTATGGAATGACTATTAGGTCCATTCGCATGTATTTTTTGTTTAACCTTTAAACGACTTATAAATAATCAGTATTATTCATAAAAGTTGCCCTAGTGCTCTACGAGTATATTTCACTAGTGAGACTCTAGATTCAGACATATCAGTCACAAAATCCAATTTCGTGTCCATAATTTACCCACCCGTAAATTATGACGACCACAGATAAACTCGTTGAATCATACAGGTCGAGGTCATGTCATATGTATAATTCCTCCGTCCGTACAGGTATCCGGATATATCCAGAGATATAGATGTAAACGTCAAATCTCTATTGGGACAATCTCGTCGACGTCTCTATTAGCAATCTCTAAAAGAACACTTAGAACTAACTTCTAAAGTGTACCACGGGCCCATGGTTTTTATCTGATGCTAATCATATATTGACTACCTATGCTCTGTACACAGAACTGACGGATCCTATCTCGACACACACAAGACACCCTGAGGATGTGTCCACACCCAACAAACAGGTGGAGGTATGATCTAAATAGATCGGTGACGTGACTGCCATCTAAGTGTGGAAGATGTCTCATATGCCAATAGTGGTATCTCAAGTCGAAGAATCACAAATGCTACTCAACCCGAGAAGATTCTTGTTGACGTTGGTGTACCATCCATTAAGAATCTACGGTGAGTCGTTCAGTGTTTATCCGCTATAAATACCTACGTGTCTATACGAGTCTCCAAGACTCATGGTTTATTGAGAAACCATTGGAATCATATATTCCAGTATACAACATGTACCAGTCTCAACGGGTTTACTTTACTGACCAAATAGTGTAAACCTTGACCAGGAACAGTCTAAGAATGACAACTCATGTCAGGTGCGACGCTTTTGCAACTACATCATTACTAATCATTCTAAGGTCTATTACGTCTTTACCATATTAAAAGATATATTTTTATTAAAAAAACTGCTCATTTTATTCATAATAAAATGTTTTCAATAGTATTTACAAGGAAATACAACGGGGAATTGGCGCTCTGAGCACCAACCCAACAAAATCTCCCACTTGCTCCAGTGCCAATATCGATTGTATCTAATACCCATCGACTCCACATGTTTATCAAATAACTTCGGAGGTGGCTTTCGTAAGCGGGCCTGCTACATTATCTTCACTCGATATCTTGCACACGACAATATCCCCTCGCGACACAATCTCTCGAATGATGTGGTACTTGCGCTCCACATGCTTCGACTTCTGATACGCTCTCGGTTCCTTTGCTTGTGCAATGGCTCCAGTATTATCACACTATAACGGAATCACATTCTCGATACTTGGGACAACTCTCAATTATGTGATAAAGTTCCTAATCTATACAGCTTCCTTTGCAGCTTCAGAAGCTGCAATGTATTCCGCCTCCTTGATGGAATCTACTGTTGACCCCTGTTTGTAACTCTTCCAGCAAACTGCACCTCCGTTAAGGGTAAAGACAAATCCAGATGTAGACTTTCTATCATCAGGATCCGATTGGAAATCAGAATCCGTATACCTGTTAACTTGCAGTTCTCTTCCTCCATAAATAATCAACTTATCCATAGTACCTTTAAGATACTTCAGGATATGTTTAATGGCCATCCAATGATCATTTCCTGGATTGGACTAATATCTACTGGTTACGCTAACAGCGAAACTGATATCAGGCCTAGTACATAACATTAAATACATTATGCTACCCAAACACGAAGCATAAGGTTGGTTAGACATTCTAACATTCTCATCTTCTGTTTGTGGACTCATCTTCTTTGAAAGATGAATCCCATGTCTGAATGGTATATTTGATGTCTTACAGTTACCAAAATTGTACCGTTCCAAGATCTTATCTATGTACGTTGATTGGGATAACCCAATCAGCTTCCTCTCTCTATCTCTATAGAGTTTTATGCCTAAAACATAGGAAGTTTCTCATAGGTCCTTCACAGAGAAATTCTTACAGAGGTAAGCTTTGACGCCTTGCATCATCCATATATCATTCCCAATGATTAGGATGTCGTCAACATTGAGGACTAAAAATACCACCACGCTCCCACTGGCCTTCTGATACACACAAGATTCTTCCGAATTCTTGAGAAAACCAGAAGATCTAATAATCTCATCGAATCGAAGATTCCAACTTCGTGAAGCTTGTTTAAGTCCATAAATGGACTTCTTAAGCTTACATATCATACCCGAGTTTTCACTGGATGCAAGACCTTCCGGCTGTTCCATATAGATTTCTTCATCAAGAAATCCATTTAGAAAAGCCGTTTTGACATCCATTTCCGAAATCTCGTATCATGATACGCAGCTATAGAAAGCAAAATCCTAATAGACTTAAGCATTGCTACTGGCGAAAAAGTTTCATCGTAGTCGACGTCAGGTCGCTGCGTGTAACCTTTTGCTACAGTCCGGCCTTATAGGTTTCAACCTTTCCATCAGGCTCGCGCTTCCTTTGTAAACCCATTTACAACCGATATGAACAATTCCTTCGGGAAGTGGAACCAAGTCCAAACTTGATTCGCATGCATGGAGTCTAACTCGATTTCATGGCACTTTGTCACATTTCACGGAGTCGAATCCAATATCGATTCTCTATAGGTAAAAGGATCAGTCTCTTCAACTAAGAGAAAATCAAGACTCTTTTCTTGTATCAAATACAAGCGTTCAAGAGGTCTAGATACCCTTTGTGACCTACGAAGTGTGTGTGTTGAAGGTTCTTCATCTACTTGAACTTCAGGTTCCTCCATTGGTTTGTTGTTTTCAGGTTGGACTTGATCAAGTTCAACCTGTCTATGATTACCACCTTTTGACAAAAATTCTACCTCTAGAAATTTTGCAAAATGAGCTATGAACACATTTCGATGCTCGGTATCATAGAACTGATATCCCTTCGTATTCGAAGGATATCCAACAAACCTAAACTTTTGCCCTCGAGGCGAAAGCTTATCTTGCTGAGTCATCCTAACATAGGCAGAACAACCCCAAACCTTAATATAATTAAGATTTGGTCTCCTACCGGTCCATATCTCATACGGAGTCGAAGGAACAAGTTTTGAAGGAATCTTATTCAAAAGATGTGTAGCTGTTAAAAGAGAGTAACCCCATAAGTAATAGGGCAAATCTGTAAAACTCAATATTGATCGGACCATATCCAATAAAGTTCGATTTCTCCTTTCAGACACTCCATTGTGCGGTGGAGTACCTAGAGGAGTATATTGAGCGAGAATCCCATTCTCCTTCATATAATCCATGAACTCACTGCTCATATATTCCCGCCTCGATCAGATCGAAGGCATTTAATATATTGACCATTTATTTTTCTACTCATTTCGAAACTCTTTGAACTTTTCAAAGGTTCCGATTTATGTCGCATCAAATAGACATAACCGTACGTGGACAGATCATCGATAAAGGTAACGAAGTACGAATAACCACTGTGATAGTTTGACTTAGTGGACCATATACATCAGAATGTACGAGTTCCAATAAGTTAGTGGCGCGGTGTCCAACACCAGAAAATGGGGCTTTGGTCATCTTACCCATGAATACACGATTCACAAGTTGGATAGGGTTCAATGGTGAGATCTGGTATCAAACCATTCCTAACCAATTGGGTAAGGCGTTTAATGCCTATATGACCAAGCCGCATATGCCAAAGTTCAGTATTATTAACAACAGGTAAACTACGTTTATTAATCCCATTATTCAAAATATCTTTAGAAGTATGCAATGTGTAATGACCATGCTCATTTGGACAACAAAGTATCTGAATATTACGTTTATCATATAAATACAAAGAACAGTTCTTAATATTAATACGATAACATTATGTATCTAATACAAAAAGAGATAATATTTGCTACACATCCTAGTACAACATAGCAATCATACAACAAAAGGCTCCCATTCGGAAAAGGGATCTCGCATACTCCCACTGTAACTGCATCCAGAGAGTCTCCACTCCCAAAGCGCAACTGCATCTCTCCGGGCTTTAGTTTCTTACTTTCCTTCAGCACTTGCAACAAATTGCAAATGTAAATAGGACAAGCAGAATCCAAAATCCAGCTGGATGTAACAGCTTCACAAGCCAGTGAGAAAATAATAACTGGAAAAATAAATATATCCTGATGTAGATGCTCTCTCCTTCCTTATCTGGAAAATGTAGTCAGGATAGTTCCTTTCCAGTGCCCGATTTTGCTGCAGTGATGGCATTTTATTGTCGAAGCCCTCTTGGCTTTGCTAGCTTTCCCTGGGGTTGAGAACCGAAACCCTTATTATTATTCGCTTTCGTCTTCTTTTTCCCTTTGACCAGGTTTGGGAAGAAGCAGAAAGTGAAGTAGGTTTCAGAGGGCGAGTCGATACTTCTACTTCTCCCTTCTTTAGGTCCACTTCCATCGTGATCAGCATCCTATGCATTCATGGTAGGAACAATAATCTCATTCATGTTGAAATACATCACGAATTGGCGATATGAAGTTGAGAGCGAACCAAGAATGACACTCTATCGAGAATGTCATTCAGATGGAGATTATGTTGCCTCAGTTGATCGATCAAATCGATCATGTGAAGAATATGCGAGCTCACAACTTGCCCCTCGTCCAGTCGCGCATGGAATAGTTCCATCGCAACTTTATGAACAACAATTTGTTCTTGGTTCATGAACGATTCTCTTAATCACATCATCATACAATACGCATATGTCATCCCATAGTATTATTTCTTGAGTCCTGGTGCCAGTGAAGTTAAGATGTATGATTTAACTTTTAAATCATCATCTTTCTAAGCTTGGAAAACTTGGTGTTCCTCCGGTATTGCGTCCTCAGACACAGCAAGGGGCAGCGGACCCTAGAGTACATATCCCAACTTCTCGGAATCAATGACAATCCTTAAATCCAAATCCCAATCGGTGAAGTTCTCAACACCTTTAAGTTTATTCGTATCCAACATACGCGTAAACGGATTAGTCGATTGTGCCGCCATCATAAATCTATCATATAGATTACGAAAAACGGTTAGCAAAATTAAGTCGTTTCATTTAATATCAAAAACATTAACTAGATCATGGATTTTTAATCTAAAAATGCCCCTCCCACTAAATCATGCAATATTGTAAACCCCAAACAAATACAAAGATTTAATAATTAAATTAAATACAAATAGTGAAAGGGTATCCCATAATATATTTCAGCTCACAGCTTTGGCACGTTCTCGCCTACGTATATTCATCAGATAGACAACTCCTTGTCAATCACTCAATAGTGACTCATGGGTTTCCGTCCTGGTCGTTTCCCGTTGTGACAACTTTGGCATGTTCACAAGGAGGCGTGCCAAGGTTAAACTCGTCAATGATAAACTCAAGCTACTTGTGTAACCCTGACAGCTTTGGCACGTTCAGGATTCCGATTTCGCTTGAATTTATCTAGTATCTGATATACATCTGGCATAAAAAAAATTTCTATCAGCTATACCCTCACAGCTTTGGCACGATCTCGGATGTAGTCACAGAAAAATTCCATAAACCGTATTGACAAGACGAACCATGTAACATGCATCAAATATAATTAACATAACCTTATTAATTAGAGATTTTTCGCAAAAGATGTTTTTTACTTTATTTAATCAAATTAAATAAACACATGCATGCATAAAGTAAAATATTAAATTAAACATTGAATTTAAAAGACATAATCATATTAGGGTGTTTTACGGCGAAAATCCGGTAACGCAACGGAATCGCGGAAAATCAAAATTTTCTGATTTCAAAATTTTCTTGGATCAATTAAATAAACTTATTTATTTAATTATCCAATTATTAAATTCTGAAAAATTACACAAGAAATCAAATTTCTTGGTAATTACCGAATTACTTCACAACTTTGTAAATTGATCATTTTAGTCCTAAAATTGTCAAATACAATTGTGGATGATTCTATATCATTTCTAAAATTATTTCAACATGTCCAACACATCAAATCAGATTGCAACAAAATCCCCAATTTTTAGCTAATTACCGAAACAAACCCCAGACCCAATTTTTCAGTTTTTACAATTTGTTTCTTTATGTTCAAAACATGGCAAGATCAAATCCAGTCAACTCAAAAATAATATGCATCAATACACACCTAATACATCACATATAAAAATCCCCAAATTTAGAAAGGGTTAAGAACCTAATTTTATTACAGTTTCTTCAAATTGGCAAATCTTACCAAATCAATTAAATCCATCACTTTAATTCAATCTAAACTACACCAAACAAGTCTCACCATCATGAAACAACTCAAGAATAATTCTAGGTCATCAATTAGTGGCTAACAAATCTAGAATGGCACATGATTATCAAATAATCAAAAGAAGCCATTGAAACCATTTCAAGCTTACTTTAAAACCATATATGCATACATCTTTCCACAACCAATTAAAAGACAAACTAAAAGTGTAGAGACAATATCCTAGCAACACATGTTGAAGCTAAGCATGTTAGAAATATTTTCTATGTTGGAAGATTAAAATAAAGACTTACAAAAATCAAATTATTTCAAGCTTTTCTTCTTTGTCTTCAAACTTTTCTCTCAATACTTTTGTATTTATTTTGGTAACTTATGAACCCTTAACCTAATGAAAATGAAACAACACAATATATACTCCTCAAATATGCCATTGGCCGAATTTGGTGTATACAATAATATCTAGATATTATTTTTTTGTTTCAATTAATTTGCTTTATCAACTTGCATTTTGAATCATTACACCTTAATGAATTTCAACAAGTCAACAAAGCAACTCAAGGCATTTCCAATAAATATCAAAACGAAAGATATTATATTTTTAATTAATTTAATTATTTAACAATTAAAGAATTAAAGAATTATTTAAATACAAATATTTTAAATATATGTATTATATTTACTTTACATATCCAAATACATATATATTTATGATATATGTCAAATATCACATTTTGACATTTAATTAATGTGTATTTAATAAAATCTATCATTAAATAAAATACATAATTAGGGAAAATGAATATTAGGTCCATTCGCATGTATTTTCGTTTAATCTTTAAACGACTTATAAATAATCAGTATTATTCATAAAAGTTGCCCTAGTGCTCTACGCGTATATTTCACTAGTGAGACTCTCTAGATTCAGACATATCCGTCACAAAATCCAATTTCGTGTCCATAATTTACCTACCCGTAAATTATGACGACCACGGATAAACTCGATGAATCATACAGATCGAGGTCATGGCATATGTATAATTCATCCGTCACATGTATCCGGATATATCTCAGAGATATTGATGTAAACGTCAAATCTCTATAGGGAAAATCTCGTCGACATCTCTATTAGCAATCTCTAAAAGAACACTTAGAACTGACTTCTAAATTGTACCACGGGCCCATGGTTTTTATCTGATTCCTAATCATATATGGATTACCTATGCTCTGTACACAGAACTGACGGATCTTATCTCGACATACACAGGACACCCTGAGGATCTGTCCACACCCAACGAACAAGCGGAGGTCTGATCTAAATATATCGGTGACGTGACTGCCATCTAATCTTTCCTTCTCATTTGAGGGCCTTGGCATGTTGCTAGATGTCAACCTTGGTCATTGAAATCAAACGACCATCTGATCGGAGGATAATTTATGTTCGATTGAATTATCACGATTCATTTCATGTCCAACTTGAGGGGAACCCAAAAGGTCACACACAACAAAGTCGAAATCAATGGTTAACAGTGCACAATACAAATATAAAAGCATATATGATTGGTGTAGGAATTGTTCATAAATGGTTCAATGTGTTTAATTAATGAACAGATCATTTATGAGGTTCCATAGTGGTTTAGAGATTGGTGAATGACGATAGGGGCACTTCGGGAATTGGAAAAAAAATAATAATAAAAAAATAAAAAAATTACTATTCACGTGAATAGTAATGTAAATAGTAACATGAATAGTAAAAAAAATTTTGTTATTTGTTTTGAATTCCAATTCGGCTCAAACTCTTATTAGGGTTTTATAATCTTATTAAATCACTAAATTAAGATCCAATGGCTAAGATTAAATTAGCTTTTATCCCACATCGGATTCTTAATTAATTTTGTTGTCTTTGGAGCACTATATAAACCCAAAGAATTCTTCACAATTTTTTTTACACCAAACCTTTCATATCTTGGGTTTATATAAGTGAGCAACTCTAAAGTTTAAGAGTAAGCCACTGATTTTGAGGATCCTTAAGTCTAATTGACAAAAGGAACCTCGAGTTAAAAGTTTTGAGGTATTTGCCTAGGCTAGCACCAAGGGCAAAATACCCGTGCACTTAAGGCGTAGTCTTGCCGTTGAGTTTTGGCTTTGGGGTGTGCATCTTTGGAGGCCACACACTTGGGTGGCTCTTTGGAACGTGGAAGAGCTTGCTGAGTTCGAGAAAAGCTTGTAGATTGGAGGGAGGACTGGAGGAGTCTACGATTCAAGTAAGTCTTTTTCTTTCTTTATTTTATTTAGAGTTCTTATGATAGTTAGCATGTTTAGGTTTATGTTCTTTACATGTTTTATGAGTTTTATGCTTAGAATATATAGTAACATGCCTAGGCTTGTAGAATAATCAAAACAAATGGGTCTTGGGCAAAGGGAAAGCGGCATAATAATTTTGATTTTCTGCTGCGCACTCGCGGCCGCTTCCCAACAGTGGTATCAGCGCGCCATTTTTTTTTATTAGTTCTCACTCGTTTGAACTCGAAATTTGGTGTTTAAAAGCTCGTTGGAAAGCTAACACCCTGAACTTAATTTCAGGTACAATTGTGCATGATGTGGTTAATATTTGAATTATGAAATTGCATTTAAAGTTCACACGTCTGCAGAAAAATGTGAATAGTAAATTTATTTGAATAAAATAAAATGCAATATCATAATTAAATATTAATCAAAGTTATTTAATGCCTAAAATAATTCCAACATATTAAAACTCATATGCTTGATGATTCTATGTATGATTAGAATTGGCATGATTATTTTAGGGTGCAAGCATCTAGAGACTTTCTAAGAAATAGAGAGTGTATTGTTTATCCCTTAGCTAATTAATTATTCCATGATGAACTTAGAGATTTATTACATTTAAGGCTAATAAATATAAATCACTTGTTTATAATAAAAGATATTATAAAAGATACAAGTGGGTTGGGACCAAGAGGTTAATAAAACTTTCCAAACTAAAGTTAATTTAACCAAAGGTATTACTAGAGTTAGATAATGATTTGGTGTCTTCCTTCACTCACTACATTTTTATAGCCAAAAGGAAAAGCTGTGAAGACATCTAGATAATCATTTAATCAAAGCTTACCTTAAAGCATATTTAAAGTGTTGGACTAATTTGGAGGATCTATTGTTTATTCCTGTCACCAAGGCAATAAGAGCCTAAGAGGTAAGGGTATTTAAGAGAGTTCGCTCCTCCCTCCCTCTGGGGAATTTTCAATAGAAGAATCCATTTGACAGTTATTCATTTAAACTTGCTAAAATCCTCAATAATAATTTAAGTCTAAAATTTGCCTCCCATTGTAAAGTATAGACCCAAAGGGCTTAAACCGTATTGGCATGACTAGGCTTTACTGTTGGACAATTATGACCCATAGCATCACTATTTGTACAGAACATGATGTTGTTGTACAAATTAACTATGTGACAGAGGAAATTGCTCTTTTATCATTTGTAATTAGATTACCGGGATATATAAATGATAAAAGTCCATATGATTAGTACCGAATTAATAAGATATGAGACATTATTAATCTATTAAGGTTTAATCATTAAAATTTCCCTAGTCGTAGTATTATCGAGATTGGACATCGATAATGCGGAATAGACTAGTATTGCACTTGTGCGTGTTATGAGAGCATAACGACATAGTTATCATATATTTGGGTATTGGATACTCATGCAAGTGTAATATGAGGTTGTGTTTACCAATGGTACGGAAACAGCTTCGCTCTGGATAGACCCCTCGGAATTCCATTGGTAGTATGACTATGTGTCTATGAAAGTCTGAATCAGGGTAGATGTATTTGGTCTTAACTTGAGACTTGCATCGCTAATACTTGTGACAATCAATATACTTTTGTTTTGGTCGTCCAGGGCTTTAACAGGTTCTGTGTACACCTCTTCTAGGTATATTGAGAATCATAGTGTATTGGGTGTGATGTCAAGATGGAAGTATCACTTCAAACATATGGAGATGATGATCACGCAGGATACGGAACTAGTACTCTTTAGTACTGCAGTCATCGGGATAATATGACCAGGAACTAGATACAAAGATAATGTTCCTAATCAAATTAGATACATTATAACAGTTTCCTAATTTGAGTACATGCCCAAAGAGCAGTTCCAAAACTTAGGTTTCTACGGCCAAAACAGCGACTCTTGTCCTGTTTCCGACTTGTAGGTCGATCTCATCTGAAGCCAGTCTCCTGCTTATCAGCAGATCCCACACATCAGTATATATATTCATATACCACATCTAGTATCAAAAATCCAATTTTAAAACTAGTAGTGAACATGTTTATAACAAACATTTTTGAAGCCGAAGCCTTGTCCCGCCTTCACTTCCTTCATGTCTGCCTTGTCCATACGGCAATCACACTTCTAGTGACCCCGTTTGCCACAGTTTAGGTAGACAACTTGGGATATATCCTTTTAAGAAGCTTTGGTTGTGCATAATGGATTGAACACTAAAGTTATCATCACAATGAGTCTTCCTAAGCTCATGCTCTACTATTCACTCAACTCCGGGCTCAGGACCGAAAGGTTTCTCTATAAAATAGAATAACTTCTCAGCTCCTAGGTTTATCGTGAGGTACTATTACCAATCTGAAAATTAAAGCCATTAAAGACATTTTCCCCAGGATTATGTCATTTGACGCTAATCTTTCAGTCATCTTGATTGCTATAGTCCAACTATCCAATCAACGATTTCAGGTACAATTAAATATAATGATTACTATAGTCTAACTATATAATCAACTACAATTGATTGGTTACATTCAAATGTATTGATTACTATAATCCTAATTATATAACCAACTACAAATGAAGTAGTTTGAATACAGTCCAACTGTTAATTAAAACAACAATTGAATATTAGTCCAACTAATATATTTATTAATAATTAATGACGAAAACAGAAATGAGCGCGTATTGGTAAGTATTTAAACGAAATTACAAATTTAATACTTACCTCCACTATTTTTCGGCGAGCCTCTTACCCTCTGTGGAGTACTCGGGAAACCTAGTTGCCTAGTGGGCTAGGATCCCGTTAAATAACACACAACATTGACTTTGCCAACAAGTTGTATGAAACTTAACTAGGTAGATCTCTAAGATCAATTGGATCCTATCCGATTCCTAGTTCCAGTAGGTGGACCTCCAAGTCCGAAACATATATCCAATATATGCCAATATATCAAATATTTTTCCTAATATTTTTCCTCTGAATCAACTAAGCATTGGCTTTGGCTCAACAAGCTTAATGAAACCAGTTAAGCGTGACCCATTGACAGTGGGAAAGCTTCGTAATCGAGGTCGATAAACAAGAAGTGACCTTGACTTTGGCCAACAAACCACAACTTGCCCAAGACGTACGATATGGAACAAAGCTTTCGTGATTCAAACACATCCGCGATGGACAAAGGTCTTGACTTTGGCCAACAAACCAATGCCAATCTTGGATCTTGAGAGAGAATCACTCAAGGGAAGGAAAAACGCTTAATATAAAATGAGGGTTTTTGTCGCGAGTTGGCAACCAATTTATTATCTTTAATTAGGTCTCATTATACACCATTAAGCATGCATTCTAAAAGCATAATAAGGCGCCAAATAAATTAATAATGATATGCAGATGGATATACGACAGATTGTTCCTAGAACAAATCTCTCCATTTCCTCTCTCCCGCTAGCACTATTCTTACTTCTACCCAATTACATAATACTTCTAAAGAAACCTCATTTACATTGAGGGGAATTGGTGAGAAGAGAAATACAATGAGATAAGGAGATAATAGGTTGGACACGCATGTCCAATTTAATAAATTCTAAATTTATTACAACAATTTCCAAAATTGCCCTCACCATTCTAATATCCATCCGATATACATTATTCATATAATACATCCAAGTATTCACACAAAGCATGTTATTCAATCAATCTAATACAATTAATTAATCTTTAATTAATGACCATCCAATGTTCATACAACGATTTGATTTGCGCGAGTAAAACTCGTTTAAGAATAAATACTCAAAGTAAGTATTCTTGAATTATATCGAACTACAATCTAAATCCAATTTAAATTGTATCCAATACTAATTCATATTTAATTCCAAATTAAATAATTACACTTATTTATGTGCCTTAAAGACTTGGATTCCAAATCCAATCTTGATGGGTCTCAAAGGCCCAATTAGTATCCAATACTTTTCAATTAAAGTCCAATGGGCTTTTAATTAATTCTTTAGGCTTGAGCTTTTGGCTAAAATGGATCTAACCCATAATGCCTAGGCCCAATAGGAATCACCCTATGCCATAGAATCAATTTTGGCCCATTAGGCCCAATTAAATTATTAATGGCCCCAATAGTCATATTTTGGAATTTATGGAAATGGTTTAGGCCCAAATATAATCCAAGACTAAAATTTGGCCCAACCAAGCCCATTAGCCTAATTACAACAAATTAAATTAATATATCATTCCAAATTACACATTAATTCAATGAAGTGTAATTAACACAATTAATTAATTAATCTAGTATTTCCAAAATACTAATTAATCTAATTAATCATGCTTAACATCTAATTCATGTCCAACACAAATTAAAGCACAATCATTCTATTCCAACATGCTTCACACTCACGGCAATACATGAAATAAAACCCAATTTTGATTTCAATCCAATTAAATCAACAATCAATATTCATTTCATGCTGTTAACATATCCAATTGCTAATTTTCAAAAAATCACCATGAGTCATCCTAGGGTAGTAATCGACCAAGCATGGATTTTGGGGATTTTTGATCTAATCAATTTATCACAAAATCAATGATGCACAAATCCAATTAAACATCATACAAGCTCAACCAAACCATCAATTTTGCATTTTCATGCTCCAAGCAAAAATACGCAAATTAAAGTCTATAAACCATAGGATCCAAATCATGCTTAGATCTCGCTCTGATACCATTGTTAGTGTTCCTAGAACATGTGATGGGATCTCTAAGCGTGATTCGTGTGTGAATAAAATCAAAAATAAATTGCGGAGGACTTACATTGATCGGTTGAGTTCAAAACTTTCATGGATGTTGAAGCTTCCAAGCTCATGGGTGAGTATCCTTATCACCTTCATTTGACTCCAATATGTGCTAGCAAGAACAAAATGGTAGAATTTTGCTCTCCAAGAGAAGCAACAATTCAACCTGGAGAGAGGAAGCAATCGGCCATTTATAAACAAGGCCATTCGGCCGAGCTTCATAAGAGAAGCCAAATTGCTTTTTCAAAAGGAAGCCAAATGGCTTTCTGCCCTTTTCAAAATGAAAACTAGAGAGCAATTTGCTTTCTTTCATTCGGCCATTAATGAATTAGACAGAGGCCATTTGCCTTTTGGCATTTTCAAAAGTGAAGTCAATTCAATTTTTTTTATATCATTTTAAGGCCAATTCGGCCAAAATGAATTAAAAGGAAAAGGACAGTGGCCACTCTTCATTTACTCAGCCAAAGAGAGAGACATGAAAAATGATTTTCCAAAATTCATTAATTGTCAATTTTAGTTGGTAGGTTTGATGGTTAGTAAAATCCAATTCAATATCCAACAACTTCCATAAAAAATGACTAGTTGATATAAGTGAGTGGGTCCCACCACTTGGAATTCAAAATTCAATTACTTATACAACACACTTCGGCTCGGGTTCGTCAAATCCGATTAAACGAATTTTCCATCGCGACGTAATTAAATCTAATTTAATTAAATAATTATGCGTCGCAAAATTATTACGGAACTCGCATACGAATTAATTCTAAATTAACTCGTTTGCTTGAATTAAAATCCAATTTTAATTCCGTATTGAAATCAAATTTCAATTAATATATCTAATATATTATTTTAGCCCAATTAAATAAATTAAATAGTAAAATCTAATTTAACTATTAAATTTATTTTACCGATTAATTCCAAATTAATCATGTTCTCTCCTCTAGACGAATTTAATCTCAGATTAATTCTCTCTCTTGATAATTAATCCAGATTAATTTTCTCTCTCATAATTAATCCCAGATTAATATTGTTCGAGTCAAATATCATCGGTGAATCTTTGGGATGCAACCCAAGAGATCCCTGGATATGTTGGCAGTAAATACGGTCAACAGACTATCTGAACACGTGCGTATTTGGTATCACGTTCTTACCGATTTACAAGACATGGTTGGCTTCTAGCAAAGCACCATGCCTACCCAATTCTCCAGAAATATTCTTCTACGGAATACAAGATCTTTGTCAGGCGTAGTATACGTAGTATTACGTATAAAAATCCAGTATCAGATGTCACATGCTAGGCCTGGGCTGGAGTTGTGTCTTCCCCGTACGAAGCATATATCGGATCACTAGCAACTAGTCTCTTTATGATCGGAAAGTCATGACCTAGTCATACTTCCCCGATGGCTATAACACTTAGAGTACCAGTTCTGTATCCCTGGGTGATCATCATCTCCATATGACTGAAGTGATACTTCCGTCTTGACATCACACCCAATATACTACGATTCTCAGTATACCCAGAAGAGGCGTACACAGAACCTGTTAAAACCCCGGACGACCAAAACCAAAGTATATTGATTGTCACAAGTATTAGCGATGCAAGTCTCACGTTAAGACCAAATACACCTACCCTGATTCGGATTCCCATACACACATAGTCATACTACCAATGGGATTCTGAGGGGTATATCTAGAGTGAAGCTGTTTCCATACCATCGGAAAAAAGAACCTCCTATTACACTTGCATGAGTATCCAATACCCAAATATATGAGAACTGTGTTGTTACGCTCCCATAACACGCACAAGTGTAATACTAGCCTATTCCGCATTATCGATGTCCAATCTCGATAATACTACGACTATGGATATTTAATGATTAAACCTTTGTGGATTAATATTGTTTCATATCTTATTAATCTGGAACTAATCATAAGGACTTTTATCATTTATATATATCTGAGTAATCCAATTACAAATGATAAAAGAGCAATTTCCTTTGTCACATAGTTAATTTGTACAACAACACCATGTTCTGTACAAATAGTGATGCTATGGGTCATAAATATCCAACAACTTCTCCCATGACACCTGTGAGGGTGACTGTTGTTTGGGTGATCCACGTCTCGAGCATGACTTTAAATTTGAAATGGTTGACCCAACTGATAACCAACCTGCAAAACCAGTAAACTGGTTTGGTTGAGTTTTAAAACTGAGTAAGTGACCATGCTAGTGTTATAACAAATATGCCAAATATAAACTCCAAACAAACAAATCAATTTATCAACAGTTTATCAGGATTTCTAAATTGTTACAAGTTTAAATTTTATTAACTTGATATTATTATTTAAACTTAATCAATGTTAAACTTTCATATTTACTTATATATATATATATGCGCTAATTTAATCGCTAACATCCAAAGCATACAAAGCACAGCATAAATACCGTAAATCGTTAATATCAAATACACTTCAATCACATGAAATATGATGGCAATCACATTTATTTTTATGTCAATTATCCATATTTGAAGTATCAAATCGGCAACCCAGATAAATTGTCTGATGAAAACTGTATTTTTCTGAATTCTCTTTTCTTATCTAAATGAACATCTTTTTATTGTAAAACTTTTCTACAAACTCTATTATGTCTAAAAACTCTGAGCTTTTTCTGTAAGACTGAGTTCTCTTGAAAACTTTTTTACGAATCCATTCTCTTTTAAAGAATCATATCTCAAAAGTCTGTATCTAAATCCACAAGATATAAGTCATGATTTTTCTTTCCAAAACTTTTGTGAAAATCATTCACAAAGTCACTGTAAAATCAAACGGTCAATCTGTACAATAATCTTGTGGTCTTGGGGCGTTGTACGCACAGTCCCCCAAGCCACTAAACCAGACAACATTGGTGTTATTAGTGCCACCAACTTGTCTTTGAAATATCCGGGTCTATGGGTGTTGTACACACAGTCCCCCTAGTCCAATACCCAAGATCTAGAGGCATATGTCATCTCTAGTCTTGTATCCCGTGTGCACACGTCTATATCCGGTATCATTACCGATACCCATCAATACCATGTCCGCCAATTCCATATCTGTCAATTCCATATCCGTATCAAGTTACATCTGAGGTGGGTTTTTCCCCCATGCCTCCAAAATCATAAATCCATGTTTTTGAAATCATTTTCATTATCAAAGCATTTATCTGAAACCAAACTTTATCAAAAGCTTAAATCATATATCTCTTTCACATGAAATCATCATTTTAAGTAAAACAAATAAATCAATGATCCGCAAAATCATATCAGGAATCACAATTAAAACTTTAAAATAAATACTCTCAAATAAGAGAAAAATACCCACTCACATGCATACATGTCACGTGTCACAAACTCATTACACGGTTTCTCATAATCAAACATATACACGACAAACATTTCTAAATCATTCAGAATCATCACACACAAATGTTTATATACATATATCAAACATATGAATATATATATATTACTTCAAATTCTGATTCCATGACTTTTACAATTCTCACATTCTATACCTATCAATCAACATTCACCATTCATATATGTATCTAATCAATCACGAACTTCCATTACTCGGAAAAGACTTTAGTCTATACAAACTCAACTTCTAAGCCGCTAAATCGTATACATTGATCAATAACAACTTATTCCAAAGACGCACATCTACAGGTACTAATACAATTCTAAAGTCATATTTCATCTTATTTACCAATCCTTTATACCCAAATCATACATATTCAAACATGTCATACATATACAACTACGTGTTCAATATATTAATATAATTGCTTATACATAATCATACATTTACTTACACGAATTCATATCAGTACCGATTTATACATTTCCATACATCCATAGATACACATGATCATTAAGTTCATTTCATGTCTCACTACATGTCATATCAATAATAAAGGTCCATACATGTGGTAGTCGACTATGTTAGGGTTGGTGCTCTGAGCGCCAATTTTATTATGTATTTCCTTGTAAATACTAATGTAAAATTTTATTATGAATAAAATGAACAGTTTCTTTTATATAACTTCTTCTTTAATATGGTAAAGACGTAACCGACCTTAGAATGATTAGTTATGATATTGTTGTAAAAGCTTCACAACTGATATTGAGTTGTATCATAACGTTGTCATTCTTAGATTATTCATGGTCAAGGTTTACACTATTGGTTAGTAAAGTAAACCCGTTGAGACTGGTACATGTCGTATATTGGAATATTAGATTCTGATGGTTTCTCAATGAACCATGAGTCTTGGAGACTCGTATAGACGTGTAGGTGTTTATAGCGGATAAACACTGAATGAATCACCGAAGATTCTTAATGGATGGTACACCAACGTCAATAAGAATCTTCTCGGGTTGAGTGAGCATAGTGATTCTTTGACTTGAGATACCACTGTGGATATTTGAGTTATCCTCCACACTTAGATGGCAGTCACGTCACCGATCTATTTAGATCAGACCTCTGCCAGTTCGTTGGGTGTGGACTGATGCTCAGGATATTCTGTGTGTATCAAGAAAAGATCCGTCAGTTTTGTGTACAGAGCATAGGTATTCAATATGGAATTAGCAATCTGTTAAATCCATGGGCCCATGGTACAATGTAGAAATAAGTTCTATGTGTTATTTGAGGGATAGCTAATAGAAACGTCGACGTGATTACATCTATATAGATTTGAAGTTTGTATCTATATCTCTGGATTAATCTGTATACCTGTGACGGAGGGATTATACGTATGCAGTGACCTCGACCTGTATGATTCAGTGAGGTTATCTGTGTTCGTCATAATTTACGGGTGGGTGAATTACGGACACGAAATTTGATTTCATGACGGATATGTCTGAATCTTGAGAATCTCACTAATGAGATATACTCGTAGAGCACTAGGGCTACTGTTATGAATGATACTGATTATTTATAACTCGTTTAATGGTTAAACGAAAAATACATGCAATCGGGACCTAATGATCATTTCCGAATCAATGTGTATTTGTATTTAATATTTGATATTATTAAATACACATTAATTAAATATCAATTTGTGATATTTAAAATTATATAATGAATATATATATATATATTTGAGATATTTAATGTAAATATAATACATATATTTAAGATATTTATATTTATTAATTAATTATTTAATTGTTAAATATTTAAATTAATTAATAAATTAAATATATTTTGTCATGATTTGTTTGGAAATGACATATTATAATTGGAACACATATTTGATGACTTTATTAAAGTTAAAAGGCTGCTTTATTAAAGCATATATGTGACTAATGGTTTTTTTTACAAAAAAATTAATAATTATTATTTATTTTTTCTTGTCAAAATCGGCAGTGTGCATTTTGTATATCAAAAATTATTTTGATTCATTCACACACTTACACAACTTCAAAAAAAATTAACAAAGGAGAGTTGAGAGCATTTGGTGAGAAAGAAAAGGAAAAACAAAGCAAAATTGGATTTTGTAAGTATTTTCATTTCTTCTACTACATGAAAAATGTTTCAATAATTTTTAGCTTCAATTGTGTTGTTAAGATCTTTCCTCTCCTCTTTTAGTTTGTAATTAGATTTTTTGGATGCTTGTTGGATGTGTTTATGCATGTATAATTAATTTATTTGCTTATTAATGTAATTAAGCTTAATAATTAATTAGAAAATTAAAGTTGTCATTCTAGAGTTAATTATCCATTCATAATTAGCCTAGAATTGTTCTTGATTAATTTCATGATGGTGAGATTTAATTGGTGTGGTAATTTGAAGATTAAAGTATTGAATTTATCAATTTAATATAAATTGCCCAATTTGAGTGATTTATGAAATTAGGGTTCTTAACCCACTCAGATTTTGGGGCTTTTCATATATATGTTATAATTTGATGTATATTTTATGTGTGTCAAATTGGGATTAATTGGATTTGATCTTGATGTGTTTTGAACAAATTGGGCCAAATTATAATTAATTAAGCTTTTGGGCAGTTTCGGTAATTAAAAGAAAAATTGGGCTGTTGCGCAATTCTGGAAAATTTCTGGTTTGTTACAAAATTGTAAAAATTATTTTGGGATTGATTTGGAATCAATTAAATATGTAATTGACATATTTAAAACTAAAGTAATGAATTTGTAAAAGTTTGAGGTAATTTGTAATTAAAAGAAATATGATTTCTTGGGTTATAATTTCATAATTTAAGTATTGGTTAATTAAATAAATAAGTTTATTTAATTGTTCCAAGAAAAATTTTGAAATCGGAAAAATTCGTTTTCCGCGCTCCGCTGTGCAAACCCGTAATTCCTTATAAAACCCCAACAAAAATTGGTATCAGAGGAGTCTGATTCTGGAACCCCGATATGATTATGCCTTTAAAATTCAATGTTGACTTTAATCTTGACTTTAATGCATGCATGTATTTATTTAATTTGATTAAATAAAGAATAAACATCTTTGCGGAAAATCTCTATTTAAAATAGGTTTCTAATTTAATATGTATTTGATGCATATTAATTGGTCTGTCTTGTCAATACCGCTTATCGATAAATTTTCTGTGACTATATCCGAGAACGTGCCAAAACTGTGAGGATATGGTCGGTAGAAATTTATCTGTACCGGATATATTTTATATTAGGTGAATTCAAGTAAAAGCGGAATCCTGAACGTGCCAAAGCTGTCAGGGTTTCGTAAGTATCTTGAATTCATCATTGACACATTTAACCTTGGTACGCCACCTTGTGAATGTGCCAAAGCTGTCACAGCGAGAAACAACCAGGACCGAAAACCCATGAGTCACTATTTGAGTGATTGACAATGGGTTGTCTACCTAATGAATATACGTAGGCGAGAACGTGTCAAAGTTGTGAGCTGAAATATATTCATGGGGTCCACATTTCACTATTATGTTATGATTTGATTATTGCATGTTTTGTATTCTGTTTAGGATTACAGTATTGCATGAAATAATGTGAGGGGCATTTTTAGATTAAAAATCCATGATCTAGTTAATGTTTTATGATATATTAAGAAACTGTATAATCTTTTATTTGCTTATCTGCTTACCGTTGATTCGCTGTCTATTTGATAGATTTGCGATGGCGGCACCTCCAACCAATCATTTTGCTCGTATGCTTGATACAAACAAGCTAAAAGGCGCATACAACTTTACTGATTGGGATATGGACTTGAGGATTGTCCTCAATTCCGAAAAGCTGTGGTACATTTTGGAAAGTCCATTACCGCTTGCTATATCACCTGATGCATCTCCAGAAGAACATGAGACTTTCCAGCGATGGAATGATGATGATTTAAGGGTAAAATCATTCATCCTAAGTTTTCTTTCTTCTGAGCTTAAGAAGACTTATTTTGAGATGCATGATGCATATAGCATGATGACACAACTTCGTGAATCGTTCATGAACCAGGAACAAGTTGTGGTTTATAGAGTTTTGATGGAACTGTTCCATTCTAAACTTGATGAGAGGCAGGCTGTGAGCCCGTATGTGCTTCACTTGATCGATTTGATCGAGCAGTTGAGGCGACATGATTTCCCTCTCAATGAAACTCTTGGTCGTACTGTCATTCTCTATTCATTCCCGGCTTCATATCGCTAGTTCGTCATGTACTTCAACATGAATGAGATTCACTGTTCTTATCGTGAGTTGCATAGGATGCTTCCCAAAGCAGAGGAAGATTTAAAGAAGGGAGTTCTGACTCGCCTTCCAAAATCCACTCACTTTCCACTTCTTCCCAATCTAAGGCAAATGGGAAGAAGACGAAAGGAAATAAAAAGAAGGGTTTCAATATTCCTACGCAAGGTAAGACGGCGAAGCCCAAGAGAGCTTCTGAAGACAAGTGCCACCACTGCCAGAAAGTCGGGCACTGGAAACGAAACTGCCCGGACTATCTCGCGCAACTCAGGAAGGAAAGAGCATCGACATCAGATACTTTTATTGTTTATATTATCGATATCTCATTGGCTTGTGAAGCTATGACATCTAATTGGATTTTGGATTCTGCTTGTCCTATTCACTTTTACAATACGTTGCAGGTGCTGACGGGAAGTAGATTGCTAAAATCTGGGGAGATGTAGTTGCGATTCTGGAGTGGCGACTCTCTGGATGCAGTTGCAGTGGGCGTATGCGAGATCCCCTTACCCAGTGGGAGACTTTTGTTAAATGAATGTTATTTTGTGTCAGGATGTGTGGCGAATATTATGTCCCCTTTTGTATTAGATACTGAAGGTTATAATGTAAATATTAAGAATTGTTCTTTGTATTTATAAGATAGTAATAATATTCAGATCCTTTGTTGTCCAAACGAGCATGGTCATTATATATTGCGTACCTCACAAGATATCTTTAATACTGGAATAAATAAACGTAAATAATCTGATATAAATAATACTGAACTTTGGAATATGCGGTTAGGTCATATAGGCGTGAAACGCCTAAACCAATTGGTTAAGAATGGTTTGATACATGATCTCACCATTGAACCTTATCCAACTTGCGAATCTTGTATTCAGGGTAAAATGACCAAAGCCCCATTTTCGGGTGTTGGACACCGAGCCACTGACTTATTGGAATTCGTACATTCTGATGTATGTGGTCTTTTAAGTCAAACTGCTAACAGTTGTTTTTAACTTCGTCACCTTTACCGATGATCTGTCACGGTACAGTTATGTCTATTTGATGAGATATAAATCGAAAACCTTTGAAAAGTTTAAAGAATTCCGAAATGAAGTTGAAAAACAAACTGGTTAATATATTAAATGCCTTCGATCTGATCGAGGCGGTGAATATGAGTGGAGATTTCACTGATTATTTAAAGAAGAATGGGATTCTCGCTCAATATACTCCTCCTGGCACTCTGCAACATAATGGAGTGTCAGAGAGGAGAAATTAGACTTAATTGGATATGGTCTGATCGATGTTGAGTTATACAGATTTACCCTATTACTTATGGGGTTATGCTCTTTTAATTGCCGCACATCTTTTGAACAAGATTCCTTCCAAGGCTGTTCCTACGACTCCTTATGAGATATGGACCGGTAGGAAACCAAATCTTAGTTACATTAAGATTTTGGGGTGTCAGGCTTATGACAGGATGGCTCAGCAAGAATAAGTTTTTGCCTCGAGGGCAGAAGTTTAGGTTTGTTTGATATCCTTCAAATACGAAAGGATATTTATCTATGATACCGAGCATCGAAATGTGTTCGTAGCTCGCTTCGCAAAATTTCTAGAAATAAAATTTTTGGCTGAAGTGGTGATCATAGAAGTTGAACTTGATGAAGTAAACCTGGAACCAACGAACTAATAGAGGAACCTGTAGTTCAAGAAGATGGAGAACTTTCAATACACAAACTACGTATGTCAGAAATGGTATCTAGACCTCCTGAACGCTTGTATTTGATACAAGAAAAGAGTCTCGATGTTCTCTTAGTTGAAGAGACTGACCCTTTTACCTATAGAGAATCGATGTTGGACATCGACTCCGTGAAGTGGCAAGAGGCCATGAAATCCGAGATGGACTCTATGCATTATAATCAAGTTTGGAACTTGGTTCCGCTTCTCGAAGGAATTGTTCTTATCGGTTGTAAATGGATTTACAAGAGGAAGCGAGGGCCCGATGGAAGAGTTGAAACCTTTAAGGCCCGACTGGTAGCTAAAGCTTACTCGCAGCGACCTGGTGTCGACTACGATGAAACTTTTTCTCCAGTTGCTATGCTAAATTCCATCAGGATTTTATTGTCAATTGCCACATATCATGATTACGAGATTTGGCAAATGGATGTCAAAACGGCTTTTCTAAATGGATTTCTTGATGAAGAAATCTATATGGAACAGCCGGAGGGTTTTGCATCCAGCGAGAACTCGGGCATGGTATGCAAGCTGAAGAAGTCCATTTATGGACTTAAATAGGCTTCACGAAGTTGGAATCTTCGATTCGACGAGATAATCAAATTGTCTGGTTTTATCAAGAATTCGGAAGAATCATGTGTGTATTAGAAGGCCAGTGGGAGTATGGTGGTATTTTTAATTCTCTATGTTGACGACATCCTTATCATTGGGAATGATATCGGGATGATGCAAGGCGTCAAAGCTTACCTCTGTAAGAATTTCTCTATGAATGACATGGGTGAAGTTTCTTATGTCTTAGGCATAAAACTCTATAGAGATAGAGAAATGAAGCTTATTGGGTTATCCTAATCTACGTACATAGATAAGATCTTAGAACGGTATAATTTTGGTAACTGTAAGACAACAAACATACCGTTCAGACATGGCTTACATCTTTCGAAGAAGATGTGTCAGCAAACAGAAGATGAGAAGATTAGAATATCTAATCAACCTTATGCTTTATGTTTGGCAGCATCATGTATGCCATGTTATGTACTAGGCCTGATATCAGCTTCGCAGTTAGTGTGACGAGCAGATATCAGTCCAATCCAGGAAATGACCATTGAATGGCCATTAAACATATCCTAAAGTATCTTAAAGGTACTAAGGATAAGTTAATTATTTATGGAGGAAACGAACTGCAAGTTAATGGGTATACAGATTCCGATTTCCAATAGAATCCTGATGGTAGAAAGTCTACATCAGGATTCGTGCTTACCCTTAACGGTGGTGTAGTTTGTTGGAAGAGTTCCAAACAGGGGTCGACAGCTGATTCCACCACAGAGGCGGAATATATTGTAGCTTCTGAAGCTGCAAAGGAAGCTGTTTGAATTAGGAAATTTATCACAGAATTGGGAGTAGTCCCAAGTATCGAGAATCCGATTCTGTTAAACTGTGATAATACTGGAGCCATTACACAAGAAAAAGAACCAAGGACGCATCAGAAGTCGAAGCATGTGGAACGAAAGTACCACATCATTCGAGAGATTGTGTGGCGAGGGACATTATCGTGTCCAAGGTACCGAGTGAAGATAATGTAGTAGACCGCTTACGAAGGCCATACCTCCGAAGTTATTTGATAAAAATGTGGAGTCGATGGGTATTAGATACAATCGATATTGGCACTAGAGCAAGTGAGAGATTTTGTTAGGGTTGGTGCTTTGAGCGCCAATTTTATTATGTATTTCCTTGTAAATACTAATGTAACATTTTATTATGAATAAAATGAACAGTTTCTTTTATACAACTTTTTCTTTAATATGGTAAAGACGTAACCGACCTTAGAATGATTAGTTATGAAACTGTTGCAAAAGGGTCGCAACTGACATTGAGTTGTATCATGACGTTGTCATTCTTAGACTTTTCCCAGTCAAGGTTTACACTATTTGGTCAGTAAAGTAAACCCGTTGAGACTGGTACATGTCGTATAAGAATCTTAGATTTCGATGGTTTCTCAGTGAACCATGAATCTTGGAGATTCGTATAGACGTGTAGGTGTTTATAGCGGATAAACACTGAATGAATCACCAAAGATTCTTAATGGATGGTACACTAACGTCAATAAGAATCTTCTCGGGTTGAGTGAGCATAGTGATTCTTTGACTTGAGATACCACTGTGGATATCTGAGTTATCCACCACACTTAGATGACAGTCACGTCACCGATCTATTTAGATCAGACCTCTGCCAGTTCGTTAGGTGTGGACTGATGCTCAGGATATCCTGTGTGTATCAAGAAAAGATTTGTCAGTTTTGTGTACAGAGCATAGGTATTCAATATGGAATTAGCAATTTGTTAAATCCATGGGCCCGTGGTACACTATAGAAATCAGTTCTAAGTGTTATTTGAGGGATTGCTAATAAAAACGTCGACGTGATTACATCTATAGAGATTTGACGTTTGTATCTATATCTATGGATTAATCCAGATACCTGTGACGGAGGGATTATACGTATGCAGTGACCTCGACCTGTATGATTCAGTGAGGTTATCTGTATTCGTCATAATTTACGGGTGGGTGAATTATGGACACGAAATTTGATTTCATGACGGATATGCATGAATCTAGAGAATCTCACTAATGAGATATACTCGTAGAGCACTAGGGCAATTGTTATGAATAATACTGATTATTTATAACTCGTTTAATGGTGAAACGAAAAATAGATGCAATCGGGACCTAATGGTCATTTCTGAATTAATGTGTATTTGTATTTAATATTTGATATTATTAAATACACATTAATAAATATCAATTTGTGATATTTAAAATTATATCATGAATATATGCATTTGAGATATTTAATGTAAATATAATACATATATTAAGATATCTATATTTATATTTATTAATTAATTATTTAATTGTTAAATAATTAAATTAATTATAAATTAAATATCTTTTGTCATGATTTGTTTGAAATGGCATATTATAATTGGAACACATATTTGATGACTTTATTAACTTTAAAGGGTTGCTTTATTAAAGCATATATGTGGACTAATGATTTTTGAACAAAAAAAAATTTAATAATTGTTATTTTTTTTTTTGTCAAAATCGGCAGTGTGCATTTTGTATATCAAAAAAACTGTTTTGATTCATTCACACACTTAAACAACTTCAACAAAAATTAACAAAGGAGAGTTGAGAGCATTTGGCGAGAAAGAAAAGGAAAATCAAAGCAAAATTGGATTTTGTAAGTATTTTCATTTCTTCTACTACATGAAAAATGTTTCAATAATTCTTAACTTCAATTGTGTTGTTATGATCATGCCTCTACTCTTTTAGTTAGTAATTAGATTTGTTGGATGCTTGTTGGATGTGTTTATGCATGTATAATTAATTTATTTCTTATTAATGTAATTAAGCTTAATATATTAATTATAAAATTAAAGTTGTCATTCTAGAGTTAATTAGCCATTCATAATTAGCCTAGAATTGTTCTTGATTAATTTCATGATGGTGAGATTTAATTGGTGGGGTAATTTGAAGATTAAAGTATTGAATTTATCAATTTAATGTAAATTGCCCAATTTGAGTGATTTGTGAAATTAGGGTTCTTAACCCACTCAAATTTTGGATATTTTCATATATATGTTATAATTTGATGTATATTTGATGTGTGTCAAATTCGGGATTAATTGGATTTGATCTTGATGTGTTTTGAACAAATTGGGCCAAATTACAATTAATTAAACTTTTGGGCAGTTTTGGTAATTTAAAGAACAACTGGGCTTTTGGCGCAATTCTGGAAAATTTTCTGGTTTTGTTGCAAAATTGTAAAAATTATTTTGGGATTGATTTGGAATCAATTAAATATGTAATTGACATATTTAAAACTAAAGTAATGAATTTGTAAAAGTTTGAGGTAATTTTGTAATT
>SKCR01035654.1:0-50239 GCA_019454045.1 Zanthoxylum bungeanum | reverse complement strand
AATGGGACGAAAGTCGCTGTTTCGACCGTAGATACCTAAGTTAGGAACTACCCTTTGGGTATATACTTAAATTAGGAAATGTTATAATGTAACTAGTTTGACTAGAGACATTATCTCTATATCAGTGTTTAATCCGATGCGGATAAAACCTTTATATTCTAGACACTTAGTGTTTTATTATATAAAGATGATACTGAGATAAATACATTAGATGTAAATAACATAATTTATATTTTGAATATAATAAAATCTCGAACATATAAAAATGACAAATAAATAGCTCAAATTGATTTGATCAATAGAGACTTATTTGTGGCATTGTTGTCTGGGACACCTTAAACAGACTCGTATATCCACACTTTTGAAGAGTGGGTACTAGGACTGATTTGACTATTCAAATAAGGTCTACGAATCTAGTTTATTAGGTACAATACCTAAAATACTATTTACTTGGTAATAGTAAAAGGGCCCCGATCTGTTAGCCCTATTCATGGTGAAGTTAGTGGGCCCATATCTAGCTAGGCTAGATGTGAACATGAATATTTCGTGACCTTAACGGATGTGGCATCATGTTGGTTATGTGTTTCTTTTGAAGAACACAGATCGGAAACTTTTGAAGTTTCGACACGAAGTATATAAACAGATCGGCTATAGTATTATTCCGCCGCGGTAAGACCGTAATGGAAAATACTTAAGCAGTAAGTTTCATACGTAATGAAAGAGTACGGTATTCTTTCATATGAGGACTCTCCGTGACACGTCAGTTAGACGGTGTGTCCGAACCAAAACCAAATTTTTGTTGGACATGATATGGTTTATCACGAGTCGCTCTGAGCTACTGTTTCCTTCAATAGGATATGTATTAACAGTGCAAAACTTATTAGAATAAGGTTCCATATAAATCTATTTGACAGATGTCATATAGGATATGAACAGGAAAGAAACAAGGTTTCTCATCCTGATAATTTGGATATGCCAGGCATAACGTTTGGATGATAATACCAAACTTAAGACCCAAATTGGATAAGTGCCAATATAGGTTATCCTAAGGGAAACCTTAAGTATATTACTTATAAATCCCACATGAGAACAATGTAATTGTTGCTCACCATGCGGTTTTCCTGAGAGGAATCCGATATGCAGTGGTCAGGGGAGGATAGTGATACTCGATGAAAATCGGAGTAATACTGTTCAAGGCACGAAGTCCTTAATGGAACACAAATAGTTCATCTATGATGAATCTGTACCATTAATCTTCAAATACACAAGAACTTCGTAGATCGGATAGAGTCAGAAAACAACCTAGGGTATGGGTTTCTGATCTAACCTCATAAAGATGTCAATCTTATGGAGGTGTACCATCCGACTACGTTTTGAGGAAGTGATACGAGGTATCAACTCCCTGTTATGGCAAAGTGCCATGAGTCCGAAATGGATTCCATGTATGACAACTATTTTGGATACTAGTTGTTGTACCACAAGGCATTGTGCCTATGGTACATTAAACGTCTTCAAGGAAGACATACATGGATGGCAACATACCAACGTACAAAGCTAGGCTTTTGACGAAAAGGTATCGTTATCAACATTGTGTTAATAACGGTTCAACCTTTTACCTGTTGCCATGGTAAATCCATTTTGAAGATGCTTGATGATAACTGTTTATTTCATTTATGAAATGTGTCAGTTATAAATCAAAATCGCTTTCCTGAAAATGAAACCTTTTGGAGGATGTTTACAACATCCTGACGATTTTGTATAACCGACAAACAAGGTTTGCGGGTTATTCGATCCATGTTTGGATTGAAACAAGCATAAGGTTCTTGGAACTGTCGTTTTGAAATAATCATAATGGTTTATGATTTGACTCAAAACGAAATAATTCTTGTGTATATAAGGAGGTTAGTGGGAGAGCGCACTGAAAGTGAAATTCCCATAAAGCTATTGTTGAAAGCTTGGCTTTCATAGATATTCTTTCAAAAGAAATTCTCCGTAGAATTCTGGGGAGTTACAACCTTTATTCAAGGAATAAAGATCTACTGGGATAGATTTGGAGTTGTTAACACTCTCTGGGAAATTGTACATTTAAAATGTACTTGATAGGGTGTCTCATACGCTTCGAGCATATGGAGTCACGATCAGGTTAATCCAAGTGATAGTCACTGGATTAAAGATTAAGAACATCTATTAGTATCTGAGAGAACTAAAGATGTTGTCTTAAACTATGGAGAAGGAGAACTTGAAGTGACTGGGATCACCGCTGTAAAGTTCCAAACAATTAAATACTACGGTACTATAAAGTTTGAATAACGGGACAGTGAGCTGGAAATCTTCCAAGCAAGATAACTGTTGCCGAATAAACAACAAATGCGGATTATTGCTGCAGCTGAGGCAGCAAAAGAAGCCATTTGGATCGAACATAAATCTAATTAGATTAGATATAGTTCTGTTAGCAGCTGAACTATGCGTCAGCACATGCTAAGGAATTAAAGGTCTCATCGACGATCCAGATATATACTTCTATATCATCTGATTCGTTCGGATCATACATCGTGGGGATGTGATGATCGTGTAAATCACGTCAACGATAATCAATCAAGCAAATCCGTTGACGAAAACCTTTCCTCAGCAATTTGAGCGAACCGTACATAGTTCAAGTGTTGGACACTTGAGTGACTCGCTACGTGCCAAGTGGGAGATTGTTGGATAATATGACCCATAGCGTCACTATTTGCACAGATCATTGTGTTGTTGTAGCAAATTAACTATGTAATAAGGATATTGCACTCATCATTTGTGATTAGATCACCATAGATGTATAAATGAAGAGAGGTCCCTATGATTAGTTCCTGGATTGAGATGATATGAGACAGTATCAGTCCACGAAGGATTAATCATTAAATATCCCTAGCCGTAGTATTATCGAGATGGACATCGATAATGCGGAATAGGCTAGTATTGTACTTGTGTGCGTTGTGAGTGCACAATGACATAGTTCTCATATATATAAGTGTTGGAGACTTATGCAAGTGCGATAGGAGGTCGTGTTTCATCGATGGTACGGGAAACAGCTTCGCTCTGGATAGACCCATCGGAATCCCATTGGTATTATGACTATGTGTCTATGGGAGGCCGAAATCAAGGTAGGTGTGTATAGTCTTAACCTGAGACTTGCATCGCTAATACTTACGATAATCGATAAACTTTGGTCTTGGTGGTAGGGGGCTTTGACCGGTTCTGTGTACACCACTTCTGGGTTTATCAGAGAGTCGTAGAGTATTGGGGGTGATGTCAAGACGGAAGTGTCACTTCAGTCATATTGGAGATGATGTCACGCAGGATACGGTATTAGTGCTCTTAGTGATGCGCATCCAATCGTGATATTATGACCAGGTCATGAATATCCGATTATAGAGACTAGTTACCAGACATCCGATATGTGCTTCGGACGGGGTAGACACTTATCCAGCCCCAGCCCTAGCACGTGACTATCCGATACTGGGCCGATACGCACAATACATTAGTATACTACGCTTGATATAGATCTAAATTTCATAATTGGATATGTCCGGAGAATTGGGTAGACTTGGTACTTTGCTAGGAGTTGACCTTGTCTCGTAAATCGGTAGAACGTAGTACTTGGTACGTACGTGATTCGGATACACCGACGACCGTATTTATAGCCAACTTATCCGGAGATCTCATGGGTCGCTTCCCGATAATCCACCGATGACGCACAACTCGCACTCTTGAATAATCTGGGATTATATTGAAGAGAGAGAAAATTAATCTTGGATTAATTACGGAGATATTTTATCTAGGAAAAATATCGTCTAGAGAGAGATAACGATTAATTTGGAATTAATCGGTAAATTAATATTCGATATATTAAAAGAAATTAGATTTCGACGCGGAATTAAAATTAGATTTTAATTCGGGCGAACGAATTAATTTAGAATTAATTCATTAGCGACGTGAATAGTGAATTCGCTAGGCGTAATCATTTAATTACGACGCGAAGGAAATATCGTTAATTTAGAATTAGCGAACCCGAACCAGAGCCCGAGTGTGATTGCGAGCGCATTCGTATTTCGAATTCGAGTGCGACGACGCAAGTCACATCAAGCGTCAAATCAATCGTCACATCAAGCGTCAAATCAAATGTCACTTTGAGTGATGTGATTGATTGATGTGATTGATTGATTGAAAAGACTTGAGATATGACTTAAAGTAGATGTGACTTGAGTGACATGTGAATAGTTGATGTGCATAGTATTTGCCTTTTTGACTTTTGGAATGCAAATTAAAGGCAAATGCATGTGAAATTCTTTTGAATTTCAAACAAAGTATATAAGATATACTTGATATGCATTTCATATACATTACACATTTCTTTCTCTCTCATTCTCTCTTCTCATCTCACGCCCAAACTGAAACATGTTACTGGTTTTGATGCCAAATGTCGTGAGCTAAAGGGAAGCAAGGGTGGATTTTCATGGTGAAAATTCATGTGCTAGCACACATACGAGTCTTGCGAAGGTGGTAGGAAGGTTCACCCATGAGGCGGGACTCATCCGACAGAGTTTGGAGCTTCGTTTTGAGACCCGAAACTGCCAAGACAGTGAGCATGGACTGCTGCAGTAGGAGCCCCAAGGCAGTGAGCTTTTGGCTTCGAATCGTCTTCAAATCGACTCAACCGATCGATGTGAGTATTCCGCTACCTCCGTTGATGTGTTCACGTATTATTTCATGCATTGATTTGATCTTGGGACCTTAGAAAAACTCAACACCAATTAGGTAAGACAATTAAAACTCTAAGATCAGATCGTGAAGGGGAATACCTCGACAGAGATTTCGAGGAATTCTTAGTTGAGCATGGGATAGTATCCCAGCTTACAGCACCTGGAACACCACAACAAAATGGTGTTGCAGAAATGAGAAATCAAACCCTACTAGACATGATGAGATCTATGTTTAGTTATAGCTCACTACCTAGTTCATTATGGGGATATGCACTGCAAACTGCAATGTATATCCTTAATGTAGTTCCATCTAAATCTGTTCCTAAGACTCCCTTAGAGTTGTGGAATGGTCGTAAAACTAGTTTACGACATTTCCACATATGGGGGTATCCAGCACATGTGCTGAAGAATAAGACTAAAAAGTTGGAGCCACCCTAAGGAGACTAGGGGTGGATTCTTCTATAGTCCTGATGATAACAAAGTATTTATATCGACAAATGCTACATTTCTAGAGGAGGACTATATGAGGGAGTTCAAGCCTCGTAGTAAAATATTACTCGAGGAGTTACTTACTGGTTCGACCAGCACGCTATCGTCAACGAAAGTTGACAAATACATAGCACCTTCAACATCTGATAGTCAGATGGTACCTAGTCAGAATGATCTACCACCTAAACGCAGTGGGAGGGTTTGTACGACAACCTGATCACTACCTAGGGGTTGGAGAGGCACAAGTTGTCGCCTCCAGCGATGGCATAGATGATCCATTGACCTATAGTAGTACAATGGATGATTCTGACAAAGAGGAATGGCTCAAAGCCATGAACCTAGAGATGGAGTCCATGTACTCCAACTCGGTCTGGGAACTTGTAGACCAACTTGATGGGGTGAAACCCATAGGTTGCAAGTGGACCTACAAGAGGAAAAATGGATCAGATGGGAAGGTACAGACCTTCAAGGCTAGACTAGTGGCCAAGGGTTATACCCAGAAAAAGGGAGTTGACTATGAGGAAACTTTCTTTCCAGTAGCTATACTTAAATCCATCCGCACTCTTCTATCCATTGCCGCATATTATGACTATGAAATTTGGCAAATGGATGTCAAGACTGCATTCTTGAATGACAATCTTGATGAAAGTATCTATCTGATACAACCAGAAGGGTTCATCGCCGAAGGTCAAGAGCAAAACGTTTGCAAACTGCAAAGGTCCATTTATGGACTCAAGCAGACATCTCGATCTTGGAATATAAGATTTGACTCAACAATCAAGTCTTATAATTTTGAGCAGAATGTTGATGAGCCTTGTGTATACAAACGCGTCATTGACGGGAAGGTGGTTTTTCTTGTTTTATACGTTGATGATATTTTACTCATTGAGAATGATGTAAGGATATTATCAGACGTGAAAACTTGGCTAGCTGACCAATTCCAAATGAAAGATTTGGGAGAGGCCAGTTATGTTCTTGGGATCCAGATACTTCGGGATCGCAAGAAACGACTGTTAGCTATGTCTCAGACATCCTATATCGACAAGATCCTTGTGCGATTTGGGATGCAGAATTCCAAGAAAGGCAATCTGCCTTATCGGCATGGAATTTATTTATCGATGGAAAAGTCTCCTAAGACACCTCAGGAAGTTGAGGAAATGAGACATATCTCATACGCCTCAGTAGTTGGTAGTCTCATGTATGTCATGTTATGCACGAGACCGGACATCTGTTTTGCAGTGGGAGTAGTCAGTAGGTTTCATTCAAACCCAGGATTGGATCACTGGGTGGCTGTGAAACACATTCTCAAGTTTCTTAAGAGAACGAGAGATTTTATGCTTGTATATTCCGGTGAGGATATGATCCTAAAGGGATATACAGACTCTGATTTTCAGACAGATATTGATTCCAGGAAATCTACATCTGAATCAGTGTTCACCCTAGGTGGTGGGGCTATTGTATGGCGGAGTATATAGCAATCTTGTATTGCTGACTCCACCATGGAGGCTGAATATGTAGCGGCTTGTGAAGCGGCTAAGGAAGCAGTCTTGCTCCATAAATTCTTGGGAGATTTGGAAGTTGTTCCAGATATGGATAGACCACTCACCCTCTATTGCGATAATAATGGTGCGGTGGAAAACTTTAAGGAACCAAGAAGCCACAAGAGTGGAAAGAATACAGAGAAGAAATATCATCTCATCGGGGAGATAGTGTAGAGAGGAGACGTTACCGTCACAAAGATTTCATCCGTAGAGAACCTTGCTGATCCGTTTACAAAGACCTTACCGGCTAAATTTTTTGAAGGTCACCTAGATGGTCTAGGATTACGTGACATGTCTCATTTGCTCTAGTGCAAGTGGGAGATTGTTGGGATATATGCCCTAGAGCTACATGTGATGTAAACAGTTTCATGCCTTTTGAAATAAAACGATGCATTATTCATTTATCAAATTGTTTTTTTAATTTTCACATATTATATATCTTCTTAAATACCCTAGATTACTTATGTACCTTCAGACTTAGTATATGAGTGTCATATACAAGAGGATTTAAGTCTGAAGCTAGTAATCTTAAATAGTCCATAGAGAGCAAATAAAGCGGGTACTTTATTTGCAATTTATCTATAGCTGCGGTCCATTCTATATTTATATGGCAATCTTGATCCGGATCGTACATGTAGAGACATGAGAATAGAGGCACCTTGTATGATGCGATCATATAGGACTGGACCCAGATAGAAATGACATTCTTATAATATCCGTTAAGCAAAGAAAGTAATTTCAATCTACTTGATGGTCATATATGGATTGACCTTAATCCTGAGTGTACTACGAACTCCTACATGGCAGGCTGTATCCTTTGATTTACAAAGATGAGGTTGGTGTAGCATTCCAGACCAATAACTACGTACTTTGGGGGCACAGTTTGTTTCGTAGTTGGGAACGTTTTACATAGACATGGAGTTCACTCCTTCTTGCGAGAAGTAGATGAGTATCTTTCTTAAGGGTTGATTTGGTACTTGAACGATTTGAGCGCTCAAGTCTTTCTGTTACGAATAGAAAGATTAATATTCATAATAGTTATGAATAATCATTCATTAGAGAATCAATAGAACTTAAGGTAAAATAATTAGAGGGGTATAACGGACATTATGACCCGGCTCTAATTACGAGATACTCATGAAGGGTGGACACCGACTTGGTTCGGCTTAATATTTCATCTACGGCAACGAGAGTACAACTTCGGGTTTTTAATGGACTAACTCGGAGTTAATAATTCGAAATATTAATTAAGAGCTTAATTAATATTTCAAGATTATTGGAGCTCAGAACCGTAGGTCCATTTGGTCCCCGTGCTAGCTCGATATACTATAGCGAAGATAATATAATTGGATAGTCCAATTATATACTGACAAAGAATAAATATTATTAATATGATTAATAATATTAATTATGTCACACTTGAAACTATATGTTAAAAGTTAATGTATGGTATTAATAATTATATGATAATTATTAAATATAAAAATATTGAATTATATATATGATATAATTTAATAAGACTAAGATTGTAATTTCTATGTTATGGGTTTTGGAAACCCTTGATTTAATTTTGGAAGTAATGACTTTCAAAATAATAATCATACATTTAATTTGTAACATATATTGACTTTATGGAAAGTAAATAATATTGTTACAAAATAATGAAGGAATATAGGGCATGGCCGAATTCATTAGTCTATAGGGAAATGATTTGTTTATTTTGGAAACAAAATAATCATTTGCATTATTATTGGAAGTTATGACTTTTAATAAGGATTATTGTTTAATCAATTTTATAACATCTTTTTAATTATGGTAATTAAAATTTGATGTTACAAAATTCAATCAAAATCCTAGGCTTGGCCGAATTTCACTATAGGGAGGGGATTGGTTGCCTTTGTTTTGGTGAAACAAAATTGACCTAAGTATAAAAGGAAAACTTGATTTTCTTTTTACTCTCTCTCTCATTCAAGCAACCCTAGCCTCCTTATTCTTCTTCTCTACCATTCTCTCAAAAGTTGAGAAACTCCATTGAAAAACAAAAGAAGAAAAACAAAAATAAGGGTGTGTCTAAATCTCTAAATCGTTTAGAGATTTGTTTTATGAGTGTAGCCCACACTACTCTCCGTTGGTAATGAGACATAGCACGAAAGACTTTGTGGTGACGAAAAAATCATCCTCTTCCTCCTTTCATATTGGTCACGGCAGTGAGGCATTGTTTTGGCTCATTGCCTCACCATTGCCTCTTGATTCGGGGCTCGTTTTATTTCATTTTTATTCGGGATTTTAGGAAACTCTTTGGGGACGTTTTGGGGCTGGGTTGGGACTGTTTTTGAGTGATTAAATCAGACCTTAAATACTCTTATAGTTCACGCCTAAAGTGGACTGGTTTGTGTGCAGTTCGCTTGTGTAACGGGTGTCAAACAGTCCAATAATTCACTGCAGTTCGGGGGCTGTTCGAGGACTGTTTCGGGGGCATTCCGAGGCTGAAATCTTGTGTGAAACAGAAGCAAAATTTCAGTATACCCACTGGTTCCATTCGGCCAAAGGAATAGAAAATCAGAAAAAAAAATTTCAAGTTCGATCCGTGGGCCTAATCGCTTCCGCTGCTCGAGGAAAGTGTTTCCTACATCACACCACAACAGTGTTTGAGTTTTGCAGGTTGGTGACCTGATCGATCGACCACAGACTCCATAGCTTGAGAGGCCGGATAGCAGCATTGCAGTTAGCCAGTCACCAAGTTCTGGGGGAAAGAGTGTCAAGTTAGTTATGAGTTTAGTTGTAAAGGATTTGTATTGTACAAGTTTAAGTTTTGTAAAAGTTTTTATTTATACACATTTTCGGGCATGGAGCCCAATTGTATTATGTCTTGAGATCTTTATTTAGATGTTATGTGTTGTGTTTTGGCCCAATAGGTTGTAAGTTGGTACTGGACATGATCCAGATTGCATGAATTTTAGGAGAGGTCATGCCGAAATTTTAGCAGAATGATGCTTATTGTGTAGCTCCTGACCTAGGCGGGATGTTACAGTAATTGATATTGGGAAGCGTCACTATAAGTTGTATATCCTTAAATAAAGTTCTTGGTCAAGATTTACTAACACGGGTCGGTTAGTAAAATCCACTGAGACCAGTACATGTCGTATATCGTGACTTGGTTTGATGGTTTATCCCAATGCACCATGAGTCTCGGGAGACTCGTATATACATGTAGTTATTTATTTGATAAACACTAAATGACTTACTGAAGATTTCCTAATAGATGATACACCAACGTCAATAGGAATCTTCTCGAGTTGAGCGAGCATATTGGCCTTTCGACTTGAGATACCACAGTGGGATATATGAGTTATCCTCCACACTTTGATGGCAGTCACGTCACCGATTTATTTAGATCAGACCTATGCCTGTTCGTTGGGTGTGGACTGATGCTTATGATATTCAGTGTGTATCAAGAGAGGATCCGTCAGTCCTGTGTACATGGCATAGACATCCTACACGTGTTTACGATCTAGAAAATCCATGGACGTGGTATAAATTCAGAAATTACTTCTGAGTGTTATTTAGAGATCGTAAATTTGAAAGTCGGCTATATTATACCATAAGGATTTGAGGTTCTTATCTATATCCCAGGTATAATATGGATAGCTTATGACAGATGGATTATACGTATGCAATGACCTCGACTTGCATAGTTTAGCGAGATTATCTATGGTCATCATAATTTATGAGTGGGTGAATTATGGACATGAAATTGGATTTCGTGACAGATAAACCTAAATTTAGAGAGTCCAACATATAGAGTGTACTCGTTGAGCATTTGAGCAACCCCTTATGAATAATATAGATTATTCATAATACTTCACTAGATTAAATGAGTTAATTCGAATCGTTTAAATGGTTAAACGAAAATATATGCATTATGGGCATTTTGGTTATTTGATAATTAATGTGTATTTGTATTTGATACAATATTTGATTTGATATATATTAATTAATTGTCAAATGAGATTTTGACATATGCCATTAATATATGTATTTGTTATTTAATGTAAATAAAAATACATATATAATAATAATCGTATTAATTAATTATTTAGATGTTTAAATGTTAAATATCTAGATAATTAAAACACGTTAATGATAAAATCACTGTTTGGGGAGCCGTCACCCGATAATACTGTTTTTTGCCGCTTTCGCTTATTTCAACTCCGAAACTATTTCCGAAAATTATTCCAACACTCAAAACACATCTAATACATTCAAATGACATCATTTTCATCACAAACAACCCAGTTTTTCAAGATCTGATTTTGCAATAAAAATAATCAATTTTTCATGCTTTAATCCAACTTTTTCAACATTAATATAAATAATCTTAACACCAATCACAATCACCACACATGAACTACCTAAGAACAATTCTAGGCATTCTAAGAGTGGTCATAACACTCTAGAATGACAACATATCATCAAATGAATAAATTGGATAATATTACAATAAGAGCACCCAAAACACTTCACACATGCATCATCACTTCCATATCCATCCACCAAAACCAAAAGCCCCAATTTTAAAAAACAAAGCAACCCTAGAACTATTCTAACAATTCAAGAAAACAAGATTTCCAAGCTTAGGGTTGTAGAAGATTACCTTTAATCTCTTGATTTCCTGAGCTTGTTCTTGATTTTTCCTTCATTTTCTTCATAATTTGATCAAACAAATCTTTGAGTTTTTCTTTGGAGATGGTTCAGCCATAGAGGAGAATTATTATAGAGAAAACAAATTTTTTTTTCTTTTAAAATGGTAATAACCGACTTCTAATGGCATTTTGGTCAATTTGGAAATAATTAATTCAATTAATAAAATCAAACTTTATGTAACCAATCATATTTGCACACATAAAGTTTGATTAAGTCATGTCATGTGTATCAATAATAATTAAACATTTTTCATAATATTTATGAAATATGAATATTATTTTACTATTCAAATATTTAACAATTAAATATCTAAATAATTAATTAATATGATTATTATATATATGTATTTTTATTTACATTAAATAACAAATACATATATTTATGGAATGTGTCAAAGTCTCATTTGACAACTAATAAATATGTATCAAATTTTTGTATCAAATAAAAATACATATTAATTATTAAACGACCAAAATTCCCTAAAGCATGTGTTTTCGTTTAACCGTTTAAACGATTTGAATTAACTCATTTAATCCGATGAAGTATTATGAATAATCTGTATTATTCATAACGCGTTGCCCAAGTGCTCAACGAGTACACTTCATATTGTGGGACTCTCTAAGTTTAGGTTTATCCGTCACGAAATTCAATTTCATGTCCATAATTCACCAACTTATGAATTATGATGACCACAGATAATCTCACTAAACTATGTAAGTCGAGGTCATTGCATACGTATAATCCCTTCGACACAGGCTATCCATATTATATCTGGGATATAGATAAAAATGTCAAATCCTTTCGGTATAATATACTCAATTTTTTCAAATTTACGATCTCTAAATAACACTCGGAATTGATTTATGAAGTTATACCACGGTCATAGATTTACTAGATCGCAAACACGTGTAGGATGTCTATGCCCTGTACACAGGACTGACGGATTCTATCTTGATACGCACTGGATATCATGAGCATCAGTTCACACCCAATGAATATGTGGAGGTCTGATCTAAATAGATTGGTGACATGACTGCCATCAAAGTGTGGAGGATAACTCATATATCCCACTGTGGTATCTTATGTCGAAGGACCACTATGCTCGTTCAAATCGAGAATATTCCTATTGATATTGGTGTACCATATATTAGGAAATATTCAGTTAGTCATTCAGTGTTTTTCAAATAAAAATCTACATGTCTATACGAGTCTTCTGAGACTCATGGTTCATTGGGATAAACCATCGGACCAAGTCACGATATACAACATGTACTGGTCTCAGTGAATTTACTAACCGACCCGTGTTGGTAAATCTTGATCATGAACTTTATTTAAGGATACACGTCTTATAGTGCGCTTCCTAATGTCAATTATAAACTACGTTGTAACTGCGCACTACATTGTAAATCCTAAGGTCGTTGTCTAATATACACATATCACTAAATCATATTTAGTTTCGATCTAATCGTAATTGAATATCCAATCGTAATTAGATCGAATATGTGTATAAAAGATAAGAGGTGCTACCATAAAATAAGTAATATTATGAAAAATAGAATTGCTTGTATTTATGAATCAGACATAAATACGATCCAAATTGGCACTCCGAGCACCAACCCTAATAATTTCTCCCAGTTGCGCTAGTGTCAATCCAATGTATCATATACATATCTCAATGTCTATCATATACTCCTCAAGAGATCACCTAGCACTCAAGAGGTAGGCAACAACAAGTAAGTCCGCTTTAACAAATTGAGTCTGTCCAACAAACTCAATCGTTTTCCTTACCCACCATCATCCGTATTTTGTAGAATCCAAATTCCACATCAATATGACTCAGATGCTATATCAGTATTATGCTATAGCTACTAAGTTATCTATGATTTAGAGATCAAATCCAAAATACTATGAGACAACCACAAACACTACACGAATATAAAAACTTCTAATCTATAGGGTCACTTTGCAACTTCATAAGTCAAAACTTCATAAGTTGCAATTATTCCACTAATTCAGTAGAAGCAACGGTAATACTCCCACTGCATTATCTTTTCCGACTTTATATGACATAGACCGTCCAATGTCATAATTATGATAAAAACTAATTTGACCTTATGGTTGCAGACTGAATTCACCATGAATAAGAAACTCATTCTTAATATCTCTAAGATAACAAAGAATATGTTTCAAAGTCCATCATACGGTCTACAACGTATCAAAATAACTCGTAATAATTACAATTAAATTGATATCTTTAATTGCACATTATATAGTATTCATTATGCTATCTTCCTATGATGCATAAGATTGACTAGATATTCTAATCAATCTCTCTTTCGAAAAAGGTATCATCCTTTACGAAAGACGAATACTATATATAATAAACGACGTTAACTGTCAAAAATTTATACTAACTGTCATACAGATAGTCTTAATGTGTCATTTATTAGATCATATCTAATACGAGACTAGTCTCTTAATTTTTATATCAAATATAACAGAGACTACTCACACTGCTTTCACGGAGATATATACAATACTAGAAAGAAGTTTGTACGCTCCCACTGACCCTACTAACAAATATGTATTCTCTATGCTTTGATAAAATCAGACAATCTGACTGTAATCAAAATTAGAGAACACGAATTTTTGGAAGCTTACTTGAGTCTACAATAGGCTCTATAAGCCAGTATATTAAACTGTGATCTTAGCAGAATACAAACTCTAGGACCATTCTAGAATGAATTCTTCAAACAAAGAAACCACACACAGATCTCTCATTCGAAGAAACCATTCACAACGCCACTTTACATTTTTAGCCAAAATACATAGTTTAATATCAACATTAACCAACAGATCTTTAATTGTTTAATTAGTGCGACTTGAGACAAGTTTTCTCAGAATCTGTAATAGATCATTGAGTAAAACCTTTCTCATTGTCATACTATAAATGTCAAACCTTAAACAGGCTCACTTTGCTTTTGCTGCGTGATGAGCGGAAAATATATCAATATTTACGCCCCCCTTTTACCTAATATTTTGTTTAGTTCTCGAGTTTGATGAATATTTTGATGTGTTTTATGTGTTTTACAGATAAATAAAGTATTGGGATTTAATGGAATCAACTCTGGGCTAAAACTATGAAATTCGAAATAAAAATATGGTGAAAACGGAAATTTACTATACGCGTCACGAAGTGCATTCGAAATTCCAATTTTGCACAAGTTTCGTATTTGGTCATAACGTTTTCATCCGATATCCGATTAAGCTGATTCAAGTGCCAGATTAAAGAAGTCACAGAGATCTACAACTTTCAAATTTAAGTATTTTCGAATTCGGAAGTTTACAAGGCTGAAATTAGTGTATTTTGTGTAATTACTATAGTCATTTTCAAAATATAAAATAAATTAATAAAAATAAAAAGTAAAAATTGTCAAACTTCCACCAAACATGCTTGCATGGTTAGTGCCAGTTTGGTGCCATGTTGATGCCATGTTTGGTGCCATGTTTGATGTCATGTTTGTTGGAGGAATTGGTGGTGAGAATTGGTGGAAGGCTTTAGATTTTCCTATAATACCAAGCTTAACTTTGTAAATTTTTCATTCTTTTTTTGGAGGAATTTCTCCTTGTAAACCTAAAGGAAAGTGTCTTTGTATTACTTAAGTTTTCTTGTATTTTCTTTTAATTTGTTAATAAAATTTTGTGTGTTTTCTTTTACAGCATGAGGAGGTAATCTTATTCTGCTAGGGTGAAGAGGTAAGACTTTTAATATGATAAATTAGATTAATCTCCCTTATTTTAATTAAAATTTGGATTAATTAGTTTTCGCCTATATGGCCGGTTTAGGTTACAACCTTATTTACCGCATATATGTTGATTTTATATTTTTTGAACTTAGTTTCCGCCTATAGTGGGTTTATGTGCTAACCTTGTTACCGCCTATATGGCTGTTTATATGATTTTATTACCACCTATATGTTCGGTTGGACTTTGGACAAATGAAATTACCGCCTATGGTCGGTTAATGGTCTGGTTAAACACATTGAGAATAAGAGAGATTTTTCTAATTTTGAAATATTAAAAGTGGATCCTCTAACCCCCAGCATTTTCTTTTATTGTACTTTTAATTTCCAGCATTTACTTTATTTAATTTTTCAGCATTTACTTTATGTCTTTTATTTTATTTAAGCTTTTACTAGCCTTAAATATGTGTCGTAGCTAAGTCCGTTATCTAGGGTTGTGATGAATTTCAATATCTCTGGTTTATAAGGGGTTAGATTATAGTATGGGTAATATAAAGATTTATTTATTGAGTCTTAATCTTAATGCTTTTTATTAACTGGCCACTAATAAAATTGATTAGGTAAACTTAAAATGAACTAGACGTAGGGATTTTAGGTTTAAGACCTTAGACTCAATAGCCCACGATCTTCCTTGAGGATAGATAACCCTTTAATAGATTTCCTTAAAGGATAGGAATATACCTGTCGGGCGGGGGTAGACATAATTGGAACTTAAACTTAATGAATCCAGACAATTTGGTTGACATAGACATATGATTCAATTAGGTTATACTGGGTGTTTGTAATTGACCATCGGAAGAGGCTTTTACATAATTTAGTATTCCAGGTTAATAAATCAATATATTACCCAACTATAAGATAACCATTTCATCTTTTAAATAATATTGGAATAAATCACAACCCTAGATAGTTTTATAAAATTTGAATTTTTCTTCAGTATTCTTTTGCGAAATTTTATTTACTTATGTTTAAATTTAGAATCATCACCTTTTCAAATCAATCAAAAGATTCTGTTAGATACCAGTAATCATTTAGCCTCAGTAAAATTAATAAATTAGGTATTAAGTCCTCGTGGGATCGATACTTTTTATACTACTTGAACAATACGTGCGCTTGCGTTATACGCGTGTGAATGCACCGGTCACTGCACAAATAATTTACACATTTTATGAACGATTCATAACGAAAGCTTAATGAAGTTCAAAACTTGATCGTAGTAAGCTACGAACAATCTTCCGAATCGATATCAAATATCTCTCCCACTATAAGTTATAGGATAATTTTCTTTAATAAGAAAACAACATAACCACTAAGTATCAAATGCTTTGCAAATGATTCTGACATCCTATTAAACTTATACGGAAGATGTCTAAGGGTCATTTCATCTTATTAATTACGTGGTTTTCCATTACAATTTATCACTCTCATATTTGACTTCAATAAGTCAAGTCTTTTATACAATCGTCAATATCTGATGTTACACACCAAGTAATAAAATAATTTTATTACTCGGAATCGTAGAAAAGATATTCTGTCAAATAGAATACAATATTAAATTAAGTAGAATAAATGATATACTTTTACTTGTACCTCTGAGATGCAAGTATTTTCAATTTTATAACCATTATATATATAAAAAAAAGATTCAAATCTTAAATTTTTCAAGATTCCAATTTTCTACTATATATATCATATATGTAACTGTAGGAACGAATGTAACCTTAATAAAGAGATGAATTAGTATTACTAGAGCATAACCCCAAGAGTATTGAAATAATTCGGTAACACTCAATATCAAACGAATCATATCATATAAGATTCGATTTCTCCCACTGACCAATTCCATCACAATGGAATCGTAGAAGAATAATATTGAGTAAGAATCACATTCATTAAATTACTTTAGAACTAATTGCCTTAAATTCGTACGTTTGATCATATCAAACATCTTTGAACAATTCAAAGATTCACGATGAATTTTAAGATATAGTTTTAAACACTTCAAATAGAATATCTTGGAACCATTTAAAATATTCTATCCGTGTTTCATCAAAAATATATTGAAAGTTCTCGAACCATTCAAGACGTTCAATATATATTCTTTTAGAAACACGCAACTAAGTCATGACAATTCATTAACTAAGTAACGAAGTAAAGAAAACTATCTGAGGCAATTTCTAATTCATTACACTACATGCATCCAATGTATTAGTCTAATAAATCTTGTGGTCCAATGACGATCATTGATTAAATGAGATTTAATCACATCCTGAATACAATATTCGTTAAATGGATAATGATATATGGTGTGATCTTGTATCAGACTATCCTGTATCATACAGAATAGGCATCTAGTGCTTATATGATAAAATCTCATAAATCACTGTTCTAAGTTATTTAGTTAACTAAACATTTTCTTGATATTAATCTTTTCATTAATGACATTACTTGTCATATTAAAATATGTAACAACTATTTATTTAGAACAAGTAACTATCGAATAGTCACAAGTTCTGATGTCAAATTGTTGGTTTTTATTAAGGTCCCAAGATCAAACAAGACATGAAAACATTGTGCGAATACATCGAGGAAGGTAGCGGAATACTTACATCGATCGGTTGAGTCGATTTGAAGATGTTTCAAGCCAAAAACTCACTGTCCAAGTGGCGCCAACTGCAGCAGTTTGCTCACTGGTTTGGGCAGTTTTGGGTCTCAAAACGAAGCTCCAAACTCCGTCGGATGAGTCCCGCCTCATGGGTGAACCTCCCTAACACCTTCGCAAGTGTGCTAGCACTTATGTTTCCACCATGGAAACACACTCATTTGCTTCCCTAAGCTCACGCCAGTGAGCTGTGAAAATGAGAAGAAAACAGCCCCAAATGGGCGTGAGTGAGAGAGAAGGAAGAAGAAAAAAATGTGTAAAAGAAAGTCATGTAATTGATTTACAAAAGTCACTTATATATTTTTAAAATAAATAAGCTTTTTACCATTTATTTTATCTAATAAAATTAATGGTAAATCAATTACTCAACCCCACTTTACTATTCCACCTACACCCATCAACTATTCATAGTCACTTTAATAAAGTGATGTGATGTGTGTCTTTCCATCAATCAATCAATCAAGTCAATCAATCAATCAATCACTCAAAGTGACTTTTGATTTGACGCTTGATGTGATGATTGATTTGACGCTTGATGTGACTTGCGATGCCGCACTCGAATTCGAAATACGAATGCGCTCGCAATCACACTCGGGCTCGGGTTCGCTAATTCCAAATTAATGATTTTTCCGTCGCGTCGTAATTAAATGATTCCGCCTAGCGATTTCACTATTCACGTTGCTAACGAATTAATTCTAAATTAATTCGTTTGCCCGAATTAAAATCCAATTTTAATTCCGCGTCGAAATCTAATTTCTTTTAATATATCGAATATATTAATTTAATCGATTAATTCCGAATTAATCGTTCTCTCTCTTTAGACGATATTTTATCCGAGATAAAATATCTCTGTAATTAATCCCAGATTAATTTTCTCTTTCTTCTATTTAATCCCAGATTATTAATGAGTGCGAGTTATGCGTCATCGGTGCATTATCGGGAAGCGACCCATGAGATCTCCGGATAAGTTGGCAGTAAATACGGTCGTCGGAGTATCCGAATCACGTACGTACCAAGTACTACGTTCTACCGATTTACGAGACAAGGTCGACTCCTAGCAAAGCACCAAGTCTACCCAATTCTCCGGACATATTCATTTTAGAATATTAAGATCTATATCAAGCGTAGTATACTAATGTATTGTGCGTATCGGCCCAGTATCGGATAGTCACGTGCTAGGGTTGGGGCTGGATAAGTGTCTACCCCGTCCGAAGCACATATCGGATGTCTGGTAACTAGTCTCTATAATCGGATGTTCATGACCTGGTCATAATATCACGATTGGATGCGCATCACTTAAGAGCACTAATACCATATCCTGCGTGACATCATCTCCAATATGACTGAAGTGACACTTCCGTCTTGACATCACACCCAATACTCTACGACTCTCCGATAAACCCAGAAGTGGTGTACACAGAACCGGTCAAAGCCCCCTACCACCAAGACCAAAGTTTATCGATTATCGTAAGTATTAGCGATGCAAGTCTCAGGTTAAGACTATACACACCTACCTTGATTTCGGCCTCCCATAGACACATAGTCATAATACCAATGGGATTCCGATGGGTCTATCCAGAGCGAAGCTGTTTCCCGTACCATCGATGAAACACGACCTCCTATCGCACTTGCATAAGTATCCAATACTTATATATATGAGAACTATGCCGTTGTGCCCTCACAACGCACACAAGTGCAATACTAGCCTATTCCGCATTATCGATGTCCAGTCTCGATAATACTACGGCTATGGATATTTAATGATTAATCCTTCGTGGACTGATACTGTCTCATATCATCTCAATCCAGGAACTAATCATAGGGACCTCTCTTCATTTATATATCTATGGTGATCTAATCACAAATGATGAGAGTGCAATTTCCTTATTACATAGTTAATTTGCTACAACAACACAATGATCTGTGCAAATAGTGACGCTATGGGTCATATTATCCAACATAAATATCAAAACAGTTATTAAATATTATTTTAAATAACTAGACGAAAGATCTAGTATCCAATACATATAGTTGTCGTATTGTGAGAATCAATATTCTCTATACACAACTATACACATCTCATTTTCTTAAGCTTTATAATTTGCATTCAATTATTCACAACAATTATAAATGATTGATTAGCAAACTGTGTCAGACACGTGACTTCTAAAAGTCACTAAAGCTAAGTAACGTCATTATAAGATAAACAAAATATCTAATGGGGATTTTCTTAATGCCAATCAAGAATCTCGAGACATGAACTAATTCAAGTCAATTCTTAATGCATAAGAAACTATTCTTTCTAGACAATAATATCCTAAATAGATATCTATTTAGATTACTAATCGTGACATAGTAACTAAGTCACTAACCATATTGATATATCATGAAAATCGGAACAACAGATCCCGATGGTTTGAACAAATCTAATAATATATAAGTCTACTGTCATTCTAGAACCTACTCTAGAAATACGCAACCATAAGTAAAGTCAGAAAACATATTCAAGTTATATGCTATGCAGTGGATTAGAAGTATAATTCTATAAATAATATAGAATAAAGGAAAACAAAAGCAGCAAGTTCCATAAAATTACACACTACCTTATTATGGATTTTTAACTCAGTAGTGTCTCCCACTACTTTACATGGTACCGTAATCCCCAACGGAGAATGAGAATTCAATAATTAAATCAAATTCTATAGTGAGAGTAGGATCCAAAGAATATATTTTGACTCACAACTTTGACACGGTCTCGCCTACATATATTCATAAGGTAGACAACTCATTGTCAATCACTCACCAGTGACTCCTAATTTTGATCCTGATCGTTTCTCATTATGACAGCTTTGGCATGTTCACAAGGAGGCGTATCAAGGCTTCACTTGCCAATGACAAACTCAAGCTACCGATTTAGTCCTGACAGCTTTGGCACGTTTAGGATTTCCACTTTCACTTGAATTTATCTAGTATCAATATACAACCGGCGTGGATAAAATTCTATCAACTACACCCTCAATGCTTTGGCACGATCTCAGATGCAGCCATAGAAAATTACTATATACCATATTGATAAGACGAACCAAGAAACATGCATCCAATACACGTTACTTTACAGTCTTATTTTAAGCGGTGATATTCCTCAATGAAGCATTGCTCCACATCAAATGAAAAATTTTAATCTAAAGTATTTTCTAAACAACTCAATTCTACCTTAGAAAACATAACTCAATTTAACCATTAAATTTCCATTAAGTTTCCATTAACCTAGAACCGAAAAGTTAAGAAACATATAGATTAAATGCATGTGCAAATATTAAAATTGGATTACATATCATATATCAAGCATGACTAATGTAATAGATGAAGCATCAGACCGGCTCTGATACCATTTTTGTTGGGGTTTTGGGCAAAGGGGGCAGCGAAAGTGCGGTTCGGGCGAAATCATAATTTTAAAACTTTTAAAATAACCGAATAAATTATTCAATATACAATATGAATAATTCATTCATATTTCACCTAAGCATATTTATTTTATATCAAATAAAGACATAAATAGTTAAGAAACGTCGCGAAACTTTTACGAAAATATTTTTTTTTCGTAAAATGGCATAAAATGCGTTTTTGATCGAATCGATAACCCGATACACATGAAGGCTGCCCAGGTCAGCCCCAATAATATTAGGGCAGTTCATGGGCTACCTGAACAGTGAAAATTTCACTGTTTGGGCAACCGTCACCTGGTTGACTCAAAAGTCACCCGGTAACGTCGTTTTCACTTATTTCAACTCCGAAACTATTTCTGAAAATTGATCAAACACCTAAAACACATCCAATAAATTCAAATGACATAATTTTCCTCATAAATAAATGTAGACGTTGGTTTTCACCCGAGTTCCACAATCGAGATTTCGTTGATAGGGGTACTAGCGATCTTGTAAAATAAAATGGTGGGGTGAGCGTGGAGATTCCACCCACCGGTGTGGTGGATTTCGTAGACACTCCGACGCCCAAGTTAGTAGAAAAATAAGCTATTAACGCTATAGGGTGAGGAACAAGGACATATATTACCTTGATCCCCGTATGATGCCGTGAGGGCTGTAGGTTGGTGATTTTCAGAGTTCGAGAGAGAATGCTAATAAGCTATGAGTAGGGGAGCTTGAATGTCTATTCTTCATGGTCCTTCTTCTCTTATATACTCACTATCGGGAGGTGTGTATATTTACTGCACTTGATCGCTCATCCGTTGGGTGTTTGATAACGACCAATTTTATCAGGGGTAATTATTGTGTTTGCCTGTTGGAGGCTGGAAACGGCTATGTTATAAGGGGTAATTATTGTGTTTGTCCGTTGGAGGCTGGAAACGGATGTGTTATGAAGGGTTTTTATGAGTCCGAGTGTTTCATGGTCTGGCATATGGTGGACGTCGATTGGGCATCTTCAGTGTCGCCTGGACAGTGTGGCTACGGTTTCACATCTGACTTGCAAAAGATTAGGGGGGATGTCCCCAGTTGACTGGATCGGATGGAGGTTCAGGGCATACTCTTATTTCACCGGTCACAGGATCTGTGGAGCCTTCAATGTCATTTGGACAGAGGGTAATCTTGGCCTTCAACTTGACTTTGACGAGAGTCCACGAGGGATGTCCCCGGTCGACCGAACTAGACGAATGTTCGGAAGAGATTTACTCACTTGGTATCGAGTAGGGACCAAATCAAGTCTGCATGTCGTCTGGATCAAAAGAAGGTCAACGAACTTAAATTTGGCTCTATCACGAGCCAATTGGGAGGTGTTCACGTCGACTGGACCTGATGAAGTCCACGATGACAACCAATCATTTGGTACCAAAGAGGGACCTAACCGAGTCTACATGTCGTCTGGACCAGAAGAACGCCAACGAACTTAAACTTGACTCCATCACTAGCCAATTGGAAGATATTCTCGTCGATTGGACCTGTTGAAGTCTAGAAAGACAACCACTCGTTTGGTACCGAAGAGGGACCAAACCGAGTCTACATATCGTCTGGACCAGAAGAAGGTCAATGAATTTAAACTTGACTCTATCATGAGCCAATTGGGAGGTGTTCCCGTCGATTGGACCTGATGAAGTACAGTGGGACAACCACTCATTTGGTACCGAAGATGGACCAAACTAGTCTGCATATCGTCTAGACTAGAAGAAGGTCAATGAATTTAAACTTGACTCCATCATGGGCCAATTGGGGAGTGTTCCCATTGGCTGGACCTGATGAAGGCCAGGAAGACATTCACCTGTTTGGTATCAAAGAGGGACCAAACTAAGTCTTCATGTCGTCTAGACCAGGAGAAGGTCCGTGAACTTAACTTGACTCCATCATGAGTCAATTGGGGATTGTCCCCGTCGACTGGACCTCATGAAGCCCAGGAAGATATTCTCTCGTTTGGTATCGAAGATGGACCAAACCGAGTCATCATGTCATCTGGACCAAGAGAAGGTCTGCAAACTTAACTTGACTCCATCATGAGTCAATTGGGGACTGTCCCCATCGACTGGACTTGATGAAGTCCAAGAAGATATTCTCTCGTTTGGTATCGAAGAGGGACCAAACCGAGTCATCATGTCGTCTGGACCAGGAGAAGGTCCGCGAACTTAACTTGACTCCATCATGAGTCAATTAGGGATTGTTTCCGTCGAATGGACCTGATGAAGTAAAGGAATATATTCCTCATTTGGTATCGAAGTGGGACCAAACTGAGTCATCATGTCGTCTGGACCAGGAGAAGGTCCGCGAACTTAACTTGACTCCATCTTGAGTCAATTGGGGATTGTTCCCGTCGACTGGACCTAATGAAGTCCAGGATGATATTCTCTCATTTGGTATCGAAGAGGGACCAAACCGAGTCATCATGTCGTTTGGACTAGGAGAAGGTCCGCGAATTAACTTGACTCCATCTTGAGTTAATTGGGGATTGATCCCTTCGATTGAACCTGATGAAGTCCAAGAAGAGGGACCAAACCGAATCTACATGTCATCTGGATAAGATCTCCCCTAGAATGAATTCGAGGATGTACTTAGTCGACATAACATATACTTGGCTTCGACTGAGTCTTGTGCTCCTCTATGTCATAAATCGTATTAAATATGGTGTTTATATCGAGGTATTCTTTTTGGCGGGAAAGCGAGGCACCGAGAGTATAAAGAGTATTAAGGGGGGCTTACTCACTTCATTTGCAAAATCTTCTCTCGAGTCGTAAGTTTGGAGGACTCTCTTCGAATTCAAGGTATTCTTCCTTCTCTTCTTCATGTTCTTCAATTATTCAAGTTGTTCTTAGAGTATATTCAACTTTTTCTTGGCTTGGGTTAGGACTTTGATCTGTAATTGACCTGGGGGTATTTAGGATTGTGTTTGTGTGAGACATAGGTTTGATCTTTTGTCATATTGGTTTTAGGTTCATTCGTTATTTATAGAGTGAATTGATATGTCGTCTGAAAGTTGTTCAAGCTCAAGTGATTCCTTGATGGAGGTATACGTAGGCTCGCCCTTGTGGGTCGTCTATCCTCTTAGTATGTATGGAAGGGACAGATTGAGTGAGGGTAATGAAGATGTGCTAACCGTCGTGTCAATGGAGGCTCCGCTCGGTATACCTAAAGATGTGCCTCCACTACGATATATTTCTGCCGAGTCGGGTGAACCCAGCATAAGTGAACCGACTAATCTTTTAACTAAAAAACCCCAGAGTAGTATAATCGAAAGAGCCATAAGCGAGATAAAATTAAAGTTTCGGTTCCCTGATTCGATTCAAGTGAGGTTAGCCATGTCGAGAGAACGAGTCGACTATAGGATCCCTGGGTGGATTGGGTTCTATGAACGTCATTTCGCTGATGGGTTTAGATTCCTGATCCTAAACCTAGTATGTGAGGTACTAGATCACTATGGGATAGCCCCCTCCCAACTAATGCCAAACACGTGGAGGATCTTGATGTCGATTGAAGTTTTTACCTACGAGTTGGGAATTAGGTTCGGGGTGAATGACCTACTCTACACATATTACATAAAGGAACATGTAGTGGAGAAAGGAAGATATCATCTGTTTCTTCGACAAAAAGAGGGAACATTTGATTTCTGGGCTGACTACGAATGATAAATGAGGCTGGCAGAAAGCCTATTTTTTCATAAAAGGAGAGGGTGTGTTCTGGTTGACTGGGCCTGGTAGAATACCTAGGTGTTGGGAAATTACGAGTGAGTGTTTGTCTTATACTATTTTCTTGCATGTAGACTCTATGAAACTCTTACATTTTTTTTAACTCTTTGTAGGTTCAAACCGTAATCATAACTTCAACGTGACGCCTGGGGTCGCAATGAATACTAATTATATTCTGAGCATTCCAGCGCTTGAGAGGAATTGGAGGGTTATTTTGGAGGAAAAAAGATTAAGGTTGACTCCGTTGTGGAATGAGGTTTTCTATCCGGAAAAGTACCCCCTTGCCCTGACAAAACATATATTGACAGTCATTCTCATAACCTGGGCATGTCAACTCTAATACGAAGAGTCTTTCTTTTTACGGACTCTAACCCCCGGGAAAATTTGTGTGTAGTGAAGAGGATGAGCCATTTCAGACTTCCTTCAGTCGAAGAAATGCTCGAACGGAGAAAGAAGAAAAAGGCCAAGGGGAAGGAAATCGAAGTCGTACCTGAACCGCAGAATCCAAAGAAAGATGCCCTACCGACTCCTCCAGTGGAAGCTGCTCGTAAAATATAGACTGGGTCAGGTTATTCTTCAAGGAAAAGAAAGCAGCTGATGAACTTAGAGAAGGATCCGGAGAACGCCGTGATTAAAATCCTGAGAAGCACGACTGTTATGTCGGACCGTTCGAGTTTGTCTGGGTTTATCGAGGGAATACTATTGGAAGATGATGAATGCCGCATGTTGACACTAAAGCAGCTAGAAGCTGTGAAAAGAGTTGTCGCTCGAAATTAAGAGGTAATAATTCTAGAATTATAAAGTCTCATTGGATAATTCGTTCACATTATTCCTTTGTTATATCAGACTTTGAAGTACGCCATCTTCCAACAAAAATACGTGGAGAAGTCGAATACCGCTCAGCGAAAGGAGTTGGCAGAAGCTAAAGCTTCCTATGATGACTCTAAGAAGAAAGCAAGAGAAGCTAAGAACGAAGCCGAGGCCATAAAAGTCGACTGAATTAGTTAAGGAGAAGGTCGAAGAGCTGGAAGGACAAAAAGCTGAGTTGTTGGATCAGTTAAAAAGGGTAGCTATGGAGGCCATCGTTAAGGACAGATGTTCCCTCATGAAGCAATACCTGTCTGGAGAACATAAGGAATGGAACCCTCGCAAATGGATTACTCTTGGTGAGAGGTTGGAAGCTGGGCTTTCCCTGTCGATTGAGGAAGTCGAAGTCGATGAGGGCTGGAAGTCAGTTCCAAAGAAGCTGCTACTAAGGAAATTATGGAAGTTTTTGTCGAGGGGATCGAAGAGGTTCCGGTCGTTGAAGAGTCTGTTGAAAAGGTCGCTGAGGCCGTTACTGAGGAGTCTGGACCGGGACAGCCTGTGGAGACTGACTCACTTCCTCAACCAGTAGACGTAGATGAGCCTGTCGAAAGGTTGGAAGATTAATATATATATATCAGTATAGGCCTCAATTTTTGTATTATCGGCTCAGGCCATTTTGTAAAAGATAAATTAACCATTTGAATATAAATTCTATTTTGATGTATATTTTCTGTCGTATGTACTAAACTAAATTGTCTAACAACTCATTCAGAGAAAACTTTCAGCAAAATTACACGAAAGAAAATAGATGAAAATAAAAATAGAAACAGAAAACAAGCAAGTAGGTCGCCTTATTATGGAAGGACTGCGGTTTGTCGAATGACTTCTGAACATGATTATCTGTAAAATTTCTTGATGTGAATGGCGTTCCAACTGTTATGGATATGTTTACCATCCTCTATTTTTAGCTTGTAGGCTCCGTGGCCTACAACTTTCATGATGATGTATGGGTCTTCCCCAGTAGGCCCGAGTTTCCAATTCTTAACTCCCTTAGTATTTTAAAAGACTCTCTGCAAGACCCAGTCCCCTTCCTTGAAAGTTCTACTTCTCACATTTTTGTCGAAATGCCCGGACATCTTCTATCGGTAAGATGCAAGCCGTACGGACGCGTTCTCCCTAAGCTCGTCAACAGTGTTTAGTGCATTGGACATGAGTTGAATGTTTATATCCTCATCAATCTGTTGGTATATGGTGATGAGACATCATAGTCAGTTGGAATGACTGCCTCAGTCCCAACGGTCAAGGAGAATAGTGTTTCTCCAGTGGATGATCTTTCAGTTGTTCGATACGACCACAAGACTCCTGGGAGTTCGTCAGCACATGCCTCTTTCGCTTTCTCCAGCCTCTTCTTCAAAGTATTCATTATGGTCTTATTGGAAGATTCGGCTTGTCCGTTAGCTTGTGGGTAGCGCGGGGTAGAGAAACTAAGTTTAATTCCTCAATTCTTACAGAAGTCTTGGAACCGGTGACTAATGAATTGAGATCTATTATCAGTAACAATCTCATTAGGTAAACCGAAACGACATATGATGTTCTTCCAGACGAATCTTTGCACTTCTTTATCTCTTATCCTTGCAAAGGCCTCTGCTTCGATTCATTTTGAATAATAATTGTCAACGCTAGCATGTAGACTCATTGTCCCGAGGTGACGGGCAACTTTCCAAAAATGTCTATTCCCCATTTCATAAATGGCCAAGGGGATAAAGAAGGACTGAGCTTTTCAAGTGGGAGATGAGAGACGGGGGAAAACCTTTGGCACTTCTCGCACCTTCTAGTGTATTCAATTGCGTCGGCTCGCATCGTTGGCCAATAGTACCCTGCTGTATGGGCTCGACATGCAAGACTCCTCCCCTTTGAGTGATTTCCACATTCTCTTTCATGTAGCTCGGCTAACACGTATTGTGCTTCTTCAGGAGTTAAGCATTTGAGGTAGGGTCCAAAAAAGGATCTTCTTAGCAGTTGGTTATCATACAGAGTAAACCATGCAGCTTGCCGCTGGATCTTCCGGGCGGCTACCTTGTCTTCTGGAAATTCACATTCCTCTAGGTATTTGATCAAGGGGGACATCCATGAGTCGATTTGTTTGATATGGGATACAACTTCGTCCTCTGTTTTAATAATTGTTGGCCATTGTAGATACGACATTGTTATGGCTCGAATATTATCCTCTTGTACAGTGGACCCGAGCGTAGCCAGAGCATCCGCGTGAGTGTTCTCGGTCCTGAAAACCTGTGAGATTGTAAATGATTCCAAAGTAGACTGGATTTCCTTTACCTTTGTTAAGTAGGCCGCCATTTGAGCTCATCGAGCTTGGTAGGATGCTCGGAGCTAATTGACAATTAGTTGAGAATCAGATGTCGCCTCCACTTTCTTCGCCCCAAATTCTTTAAGCAATGTTGGCCCGGATACAATGCTTCGTACTTAGCCTCATTGTTGGTAGTTTGGAAGCCACACTTAAATGATTGTTGTATGATGTCGTCTGAGGGAGAAGTGATTACAACTCCTAACCCGGAGCCTCATTTACTGGAAAAACCGTCTACCGTAAGTTTCCATACCTCATTCACCTGGGCACACAACACTTCTTTCTCCATATTCGTTTGTAGATTGGGGCTGAAATCCACCACGAAATCTGCGAGAGCTTGAGACTTGATAGCGGTTCGTGGTTGGTAAGTGATGTCGTACTCCCCAAGTTCAACTGCCCATTTGATTAGTCTGCCAGAGAGCTCGGACTTGTGAAGAATGCCCCTCAAAAGGTAGGTGGAATAAACAATAATCGGATGACCTTGAAAGTAGGGTTGGAGCTTGTGAGCTGATGTCACTAATGCAAGAACCAATTTCTCTATTTGAGTGTATCAAGTCTCCGAGTCCAGAAGAGCCTTACTCACGTAGTGGACCGAGAGTTGCTATCATAATTCTTCCCTTATTAAAATTACACTGACTGCCTGATCCGAGACCCCAAGGTAGAGGAGCAACCTTTCACCGTCGACTGGCTTGGACAAGAGATGAGGTGTGGTCAAGTACTACTTCAGTCTGTTCAAGGCCTCTTCACGGGACAGAGTCCACTCAAACTTCTTCGCCCTCCCGAGCGTGGAGAAAAAGAAGAAGCTTTTATCGGTGGATTTGGAGATGAATTTGTTGAGAGCAGCTATCCTTCCTGCAAGTCGCATGACTTCTTTGGGGTTTGTTGGGGAAGAGATGTTGAGGATGGACTTTATCTGCTCCGGGTTGGCTTCTATTCCACAGCGAGTGACAAGATAACCAAGAAATTTCCCGGAGGCTACTCTAAAAGCACACTTGGTGGGGTTCAACTTCATCCCATACTTTCTCATCACGTCAAATGCTTCCTCCAAGTGTTCCATGTGTTGCTTGGCTTGTAAAGATTTTACCAACATATCATTAATGTAGACCTCCATGGTTTTCCCAATCTGATGTGAGAACATCTTGTTGACAAACCGTTGGTAAGTAGCACCATCTTTCTTCAAACCTTATGACATCACTTTATAAAAATAGATTCCTTTTAGTGACGAAGGCTGTCTTTTCCTGATCGTCCGGATGCATGAGGATTTGATTGTAACCCGAGTAGGTGTCCATGAAACTAAGTAGTTCATGCCCCCACAGTAGCGTCGACTATTGAGTCAATATGAGGGAGTGGGAAGGAATTCTTTGGGCATGCTTTGTTCAAGTCTGTGAAATCAATACAGACTCGCCACTAGCCATTCTTCTTTCGCACAACCACAACGTTAGCGAGCCACTCTGGGTACTGTACTTCCCTAACGACACCATTCTCTAACAACTTTTGGACTTCTTCGTCGATGACTCGGTTCCTTTCTGAGGCGAACTTCATTCTCTTCTATTTGACAGGTAGATAGGCTGGATCCACATATAGCTCGTGTGTCATCAACTTTGGGTCTATTCCCGTCATGTCTCCATGCGACCATATGAAGCAGTCATGATGCTTTTAAAGGAATTTTACCAGTTCATGCGTAGCACGGGATCGAGGTCAGCTCCAACTTAGGTCTTATGGTTTGGGTAATGAGGGTGAATTTGGACTTCGTTGAGTTCTTCCCCTCATGTAATTGTTATGATGTCTGTGGTTTGTGCTTGAGGGTCGTTTGGTAGTAAGACCTGGAAGCAAGCTGATCCCCTTTGATTTCCTGGACTCCCCACTTTGTAGAAAACTTCAGCACCTGGTGATAGGTGGATAAGACGACCCTCATATCGTGAATCCACGGTCGACCTATTATCAAGTTGTAGGCCGAAGGACAATCTAGGACGAGGAACATAGTCATTTTGTTGATTCCTCCCACGTATACTGGGAGAGAGATTTCCCCGATACTGAATTTATGTTCTCTGTTGAAGCCTATCAAAGTCGTAGATCGATGATTCACTTTTTCCAACCCTCTGTCCATATTTTTTAGGGCAGCCAGAAAGATAATGTCAGCTGATGATTCCGTGTCGACTAACACTCTTTTGATCATGAAGTTAGCCACCTGTAAGGATATCACCAATGCACCATGGTGGGGGTTCTGAAGACTGGATACTTTGTCGTCCATGAACTCGATCGTTAATCCAGTATAGTCTCCTGCTACCATCTTCGTGTGTCCCGAGGGGACAATTACTACCATTTTGGTGTGTCATTTCACTGCTGAATAAGAGATCCCACTAACTTCTGATCCTCCTATTATATGATTGACCGTATTTTTAATTAGAGGAGGCAGTGTTGGGGCTTCTCCCCGATCAGCCCATTCTTCCCTCCGGGCCAATATGGCTTTCCCTTTTTTTGTGAGCAGGTTTTTCAATTGCCCATTGTTTAGCAGCTCCAGTACCTCCAATCTCAATGTTATGCAATCGGCTGTTGTGTGTCCGTAGTCTCGGTGGGAATTCACACCATCTACTTGTATATTTCCTTCCGGAGCTCTCCTTAGAGCGTGGAGGCCAATTCACTTCGTTCCCCACTTTCCTGAGAACTGAAACGAGTTCACCTAGTGAGATGGTGAAGTTATAGTCTGGAAGCCTATGGGCACTATTAGAGGTCCTCTCTCTTCTGTCGTATGGGATTGGTCTACGGTTGGGAGCCTTGTCATAAGGGCGGTTATCCCTGGCACGATAAGTTCTTTGATCGGTCGTCTGTTGGCCCCTCCTACCAAATTCTCTCGGTCGTCTAGATGGATATGTCCCCTTCTCTTGTAGTCTAGCTGAGCTTTCTCCCATTGTGTTCCTTTTATCCTCTTCCCATCCGATTTCTGTTTGTTCTTTTACCATCGTCTGGTCTATAGTGTATCGCCGATTATTTGTCAACTTTTTATAGAGGCCGCTATCGGCCAACAATCCATTCTGAAATGCTTCCACTGTTGTCGGCTGGTGAAGATCTGGGATTGCAATTCTTTCCTTATTAAAACGTGAGACGTAGCTTCGCAGAGATTCTCCCTTTCGTTATTATATTACATTGAGGTCGTCAGTGGTCCTCTCGAATTTGCAAGAACTAGCGAAGTATTCCATGAACTTGTCTGCCAATTCTTTGTAGGACCCGATTGAATGGTATGGCAAATTGATAAACCACGTGAGCGTTGGACCAGCCAACGTCTCGCCAAATCCTCTACACATTCTTACTTCCCTTTGATGTGAAGATAAGCCTGTGGACATCATCTTGTATTTGTAGTGGATTATGTGTTCGTTAGGGTCGATTGATCCATCGTACAGCTTCATTTTAGGTGGGCTGAACTTTCGAGGGAATTCTACTGAATTGATCCCTTCGACGAAAGGAGTGTTCGTAATGGTTTCTGCTTCGCTCATCTTTAGAGGTAACTTAGTTCCTGGTAGACTGGAAAGGATTACTTCTTTTAATTCCTCAATTTCCTTGCGAATGGATGAAGCTGTTATTGTCTCGGCTGGAGGTATTTGTAGGTTCCTCCCGTGACCGATTGGATGATTTTTTGAAGAGGGAACGTCATCTATTGCATCGCCTGGTGTCTCGGTTGAATTATGTTGGTGGCCCAAATCATTGAGGGGGATCGAGGAGCCCTCACTGCCTGGAGGTGGACGAAAGATGTTCCAACTGCTTTTGAAAGTCGCTATTGGAACTCTTTATGGTTGAATTCTCTTCTTCCAAAACTCATAAACGTTCCTAGAGAATGGCCAATTGGTCGGCTAGAAGATTTGAAGAGTCGCTACCGGAAGCCATGGTAGTGCAATTGAGTTTTTGTAGGTTGAACGAATACTTTGTTCGCTTATAACTCGCTAGGACCCCACGGTGGGCGCTAAATTATAGACGCTGGTTTTCACCCGAGGTCCACAATCGAGATTTCGTTGATAGAGGCACTAGCGATCTTGTAAAACAAAGTGGTAGGGTGAGCGTGGAGATATTCTACCCACCAGTGTGGTGGATGCCGTAGACACTCTGACGCCCAAGTTAGTAGAAAAATGAGCTATTAACGCTGTAAGGTGAGGAATAAGGACAAATATTACCTTGATCCTCGTATGATGCCGTGAGAGCAGTAGGTTGGTGATTATCAGAGTTCCAAAGAGAATACTAATAGGCTATGAGTAGGGGAGCTTGAATGTCTATTTTTCGTGGTCCGTCTTCTCTTATATACTCACTCTCGGGAGGTGTGTATATTTACTGCACTTGATTGCTCGTCCGTTAGTTGTTTGCTAACAGCCGATTTTATGAGGGGTAATTATTATGTTTGCCCCGTTGGAGACTGAAAACGACTATGTTATTAGAGGTGTTTATGAGTCCGAGTATTTCTTGGGCTGGCGTATGGTGGGCTTTAGTCATGTCCTGGATATGGGGTATTTCATTGGGTATGGGCCCGTGGATCTTCGGGCCCATACATAATAAACTCAGGGCTTCCTTTGGTTTGTGGGCTTGAGATAGTAACTTGGGCATGGACCTTGTATTAGGTACTGTTAGGGGAGTCTGTGGTGTATTTAGTACTGGGCTTGAAGTAAAAATTTGAAATTAACTTTGGCCCAAATTTGGCACGTACAACAACCCAGTTTTTCCAGATGTGATTTTGTAACAAAAATAATCAATTTTTCATGCTTTAATCCAACTTTTTCAACATTAATCTAATTAATCTTAACACCAATCAAATTCACCACACATGAACCACCCAAGAATAAATCTATGCATTACAAGAGTGGTCATAACACTTTAGAATGACAACATATCATCAAATGAACAAATTAGATAATATTACAATAATAGCACCTAAAACACTTCACACATGCATCATCACTTCCATATCCAACCACCAAAATCAAAAGCCCCAATTTTAACAAACAAAGGAACCCTAGAACTATTCTAGCAATTCAAGAAAATAAGAAACTAATTTCCAAGCTTAGGGTTGTAGAAGATTACCTTTAATCTCTTGATTTTTCTTGAATTTTCCTTCATTTTCTTCATGATTTGATCAAACAAATCTTTGGATTTTTCTTTGGAGATGGTTCGGCCATGGAGGAAAATTATTAGAGAGAAAATAATTTTTTTTCTTTTAAAATTGTAATAATCGACTTCCAAAGGCATTTTGGTCAATTTGGAAATAATTAATTCAATTAATAAAATCTATATAAACCAATCATATTTGCACACATAAAGTTTAATTAAATCATGATTCATGCCATGTGTATAAATAATAATTAAACATATTTCATAACATTTATGAAATATAGATATTATTTAACTATTCAAATATTTAACAATTAAATATCTAAATAATTAATTATTATATATATGTATTTTTATGTACATTAAATAACAAATACATATATTTATGGCATGTGCCAAAGTATCATTTGACAACTAATTAATATGTATCAAATTGAATTTTATATCAAATACAAATACACATTAATTATCAAATGACCGAAATACCCCTAATGCATGTATTTTCATTTAATCGTTTAAACGATTCGAATTAACTCATTTATCCGATGAAGCATTATGAATAATCTATATTATTAGTGCTCAACGAGTACACTTCATATTGTGGGACTCTCTAAGTTTAGGTTTATCCGTCACGAAATCCAATTTCGTGTCCATAATTCAACCACTCATAAATTATGACGACCACGGATAATCTTGCTAAACTATACAAGTCGAGGTCATTGCATACGTATAATCTCTCTGTCACAGGCTATCCATATTATACCTGAGATATAGATAAAAACGTCAAATTCTTTCGGTATAATATAGTCAACTTTTTTAAATTTACGATCTTTAAATAACACTCGAAACTGATTTCTGAAGTTATACCACGTCCATGGATTTACTAGATCGCAAACACGTGTAGGATGTTTATGCACTGTACACAGGACTGACAAATTCTATCTTGATACATATTAGAAATCATGAGCATCAGTCTACACCCAACGAACAAGTGGAGGTCTGATCTAAATAGATTGGTGACGTGACTGCCATCAAAGTGTGGAGGATAACTCATATATCCCACAGTGATATCTCAAGTCGAAGGACCACTATGCTCGCTCAACTCGAGAAGATTCCTATTGACGTTGGTGTATCATCTATTAGGAAATCTTCAGTGAGTTATTCAGTGTTTATCAAATAAACATCTACATGTCTATACGAGTCTCCCGAGACTCATGGTTCATTGGGATAAACCATCGGACCAAGTCACGATATACGACATGTACTGATTTCAACGAATTTTACTAACCGACCCATCTTAGTAAATCTTGACCATGAACTTTATTTAAGGATATATGTCTTAGAGTGCGCTTCCCAATATCAATTAAAAACTGCGTTGTAACTGCGTATTATATTTTAAATCCTAGGGTCTTTGTCTAATATACACATATCACTAAATCAGATTTAGTTTCGATCTAATCGTAATTGAATATCCAATCGTACTTAGATCAAATATGTGTATGAAAGACAAGAGGTGCTACCATAAAATAAGTAATATTATGAAAAATGGAATTTCTCGTATTTATGAATCGAACATAAATACAATCCGGATTGGCACTCCGAGCACCAACCCTAACAATAGTTGTCTAGAGAGAATATTTTCTTGTACGGTAAGAATTGACGTGAATTAGTTCATATCTCGAGATTCTTGACTGGTATTAAGAAAACTCCATTATGTATTTGTTTATCTTATAATGACGTTTCTTGACTTTAGTGACTTTTAGAAGTCACGTGTTTGACACGGTTTACTAATCAATTATTTACAATTATTATGAATAATTGAAGGTAAATTATAAAGCTAAAGAATGAGATGTGTATAGTTGTGTGTAGAGAATATCGATTCTCATAATACGACAACTGTAGGTATTGGATACCAGATCTCCCGTCTAGTTATTTAAAATAGTGTTTAATGATTATTTTTTATATTTGATATCAGAACTTGCGACTATTAGATAGTTACTTGTTCTTTATAAATAATTATTACATATTTTAATACGACCAGTAGTGAAATATACTCGTAAAGCACTAGGATAACTTTTATGAATAATACTGATTATTTATAAGTCGTTTAAAGGTTAAACGTAAAATACATGCAAATGGACCAAATAGCCATTTCCTAATTATTGTGTATGTGTATTTGTATTTAATAATAGATTTTATTAAATACACATTAGTTAGATGTCAAATTGTGATATTTGACATTTATCATAAATATATCTGTATTTGGAAACTTAAAGTAAATATAATACATATATTTAAATAATTATTTAATTATTTAATTGTTAAATAATTAAATTAATTAAAAATATAAATATATTAAGTTTTGATATTTTGGAGATGCATTGAGTTGCTTTATTTGACTTGTTGAAAATCATTAAATTGCATAATTATCAAAGATGCAAGTTGATAAAGCAAACTTTAAATGAAACAAAAATAATATCTAGATATTTTATGCATACACAATTTCGGCCAAGGGCATATTGGGTGTGTATATATATTTTATTTCATTTTCATTAGGTTTAGGTTAATAAGTTATACAAAAACAAACACAAAAGAGTTGATAGAAAAAGTTGAAGATCAAAGAATAAGCTTGAAATACTTTGATTTCGTAAGTTTTTCTTTAAATCTTTCAACTAAGAAAATGTTTCTATTATGCTTAGCTTCAACATGTGTTGCTAGGATGTTGTCTCTACACTTATACTTTGTGTTTTAATTGATTATGAACTTGTTTGAAAGATGAAAGCATGTATGGTTTATAAGTGAGCTTGAAATGGTTTCATAAGCTCTCTTTTGATTATTTGATAATCAAGTTGCCATTATAGAGTTTCTAAGCCACTCATTGATGACCTAGCATTGTTCTTGAGTTGTTTCATGATAGTGAGACTTGTTTGGTGTGGTAAAGTTTGAATTAAAGTGTTGGATTTAATTGATTTGATAAATTTGTCAATTTGAAGAAATTGTAAAATTATGGTTCTTAACCCTTTCCAAATTTGGGGATTTTCATATATGTGATGTATTATGGTGTGTGTAAGATGCATATTAATTTTTGAGTTGATTGGATTTGATCTTGACATGTTTTGAACAGAAATGGACCAAATTATAAAAACTGGAAAATAAAGGGTGTGTTCGGCAATTAATAAAATTTTGGGGATTTTGTTGCAATTTGATTTTGATGTATTAGACATGTTTGAAATCATTTTAGAAATGATTTCGAATCATCCAAAATTATATTTGATAATTTTATGACTAAAACGATCAATTTGTAAAGTTTTGGGTCAATTTGGTAATTACTAAGAAATTTGATTTCTTGTGTAAAATTTTAATTTTTAAGTATTGAATAATTAAATAAATAAGTTTATTTAATTGATCCAATAAAAATTATTGAAATCGAAAAATTTTAATTTTCCACGTTTCCGTTGCATTACCGGATCTACCCCTTAAAACGCCTACAATATGTACCAAGGCATAACTTCTGTGAAGATTATCTGGGAATCTCTTGAGAAGAAGTAAAAAACACGGGATGTCGGACAAAATAAATTTATCATTGTTAGGTTCATGAACTAAAAAATGGTAGATTCAATGGCAGTTATGTCTCAGTTGAGTGAACATTAATTGATCATTCACGAAATATTAGATGCGAGAATGAAACTCTACAAGACGTGTGTTATTTTTTTAGGGAAAAGCACAAATGGAGCATTTCAAGACAGAAGGAATGGTGTTTGGCAATTACAAAGAAGAGAGGTACGATGGCTGAGTAAATAATGAATTCTTGAGACGCATCCTTATGAATTTATACTAAGCGAGTAGCGTTTTGCGTACACAATTCTGTTGTCTTAATAATTATTTTGATTTGCTTTTTTATTTTTATTTCTTTTATTTTCACCGTCAAGATCTATACTTTTTAACTTTCACGATTTATTTTAACGTTCATTGTCATTTGGCATGTACTAGTGCTATTATTACTCACCCTTTTTCATGATCTATAAATTCAGCTCGTCATTCTTCTCTTATACTCGTCCAGATAAAAATCCAGATAAGAGAAAAATGGAAACCACTTCCAAGCGACGAGTTACTCATATCTGTGTATTTTATGGATCTAACTCTGGGGCCAAACCAGAATTTATGGAGGCCGTAAAGGAATTGGGGAGAATTATTGCTGAACGAAATATGCACTTAGTATATGGTGGTAGCAATCTTGGATTAATGGGATGTGTTTCAAAAGCTGTGCAAGAAGGTGGCAGCCATGTTTTGGGAATCATTCCAAAACCATTAGCAGAGACAAACCTCATTGGAGACTCAAACGGAGAGGAATGTATTGCCTCAGGCATGTCCGAACAACTCATTGAAATGGTCAATCGCGCTGATGCATTCATTGCTCTACCAGGCGGGCTAGGCACGTTGGAAGAAATATTCACAGTAGCATCTTGGGCAAATTTGAACATCCACCAGAAACCTATTGGACTATTTAACGTGGATGGATTTTTCGATTTTCTTTTTGTCTTTCTTGCAGATGCTAACAAACTTGGGCTTATCTCAAAATCGGTAAAACACATATTCCTAACAGAGAGAAAAGCCAATGAATTAATCGATCAACTCTTAGCCTTTGAACCAAAAATAGATCCTATTGTTTCCAAGTTGAACTGGTCAGATAGCGATCATGGTAAGAAGCGTAAATGGGACATAGATCTTAAACGGTAATTCTTTTTCGTAGAATTTCAGCTACCAATGTACTATCTTCTAAACTCTTCTTTTATTGTTTAAGACATTGGGGATAATGTCTCATTTAGGTTTGGGGAAGGGAATTAGTTGATTAGTATTTTGTCTTTAGTTTGTGTTTTTTTTTTTTTTAGTCCAAATTTTTTCGAAAAAATACAAAAAAATGAAAAATTTTCAAAAAAAAATTACAAAAATATTTTGCGATTTTGTGCTTTTATTTTGACTAAAAAATGAAATTGGTGAAAGATAGCTGTGTAAGGAGTTTCCACTCCTGAGACGTATTTCAACCCATTTTCGAAACAAGTTAATTTTTGTTTATTTCCTTTTAAATTATTTAATTTGTAAATTCTCCATAAAACGGACTAAAATGGATCTTCATATGCTCAGTTGGAAGGTATTATCAACATACATAGTAACATACGGACATGAGCTGTAATTGAAAAGTTTGTAATATTCAGTGCTCTAGTTTAATTTGAGGAAGCATCTCAAAAAGTGATGGAGTAAAAAAAAACATCTGAGATCCGAGTTATTAAGTCTGTATGAGTGTTTTAACACCTAGTGCCTTAAAGCCAACTGGTTTGGGAGTCACTGGCCCAAAGCTCGCTACATGGATCAAGGATATTGCAAAAAATATATATATCTGAAGTCTGAGTAATTAAGTCCGTAGGGGTGTCTTAACACATGGTGCCCTAAAGCCAACTGGTTTTGGAGCCATTGACCTAAAACTCGCTACATAGAAGGAAGGTATTGTATATAAATAAAAGAAAAAATCAGAAAATCAGAAAATTTATTCCATTGCTATAAAAAGTTATAAATTCTGATAAAACTTTAGGATAAAAATATTACCCTCTTATCAACTACACTTGTGACTGTTGTGGGCAAAAATAAGTTGAATAATACTTTGTTGGTTATGTATATGGAGAATGGTAAATATAATCCTAGAATTTACTTATTCGGTAATTTAGAAAGAAACAAAACAACTAGTGACTTGGAGTAGAAGTTTCAATTGATTAGTCACTAACTTCTTTATTCTCTTTTCTTTTGTCCTTTTCTTTTGTGTGCATTAGTTTTACTACCTTTTTACTTTTGTAAAATGTTGGTGGGTATCATTGCTGTAAACCCTCACGAGACTACAACTCGTTCACTAGAGACACCTAGGGGTTTAAAGGCTTGTTACATATGCTAAATGCAACCGTGATCCTACGAAAGTGGCTTAGTTTAATTTTATTTTTATTTTGTTGTTTTGCTCGAGGACTAGCAAAATGTTAGGTTTGTGGATGTGACGAGTGGAAAATATATCAATATTTACCGCCCATTTTACTTAATATTTTGTTTCGTTTCTCCGGTTTGATGAACGTTTTGATATGTTTTAATTTATTTTACGGATAAAATAATATTGGGACTCAATGAAATCATTTAGGACGAAATGTGGGTCAAATAAGGGCAAATATTGGACTTGACATATTAATTTTGGAGATTGGAAACTTGAAAGGGCGTTTTGACAAAGTGCAGTTTTGGAAATTCTAATTTTACGCATCTATCCTATTTTGGGAATAACTTTTTACTCCGATATCGGATTGAGCTGATTCAAGTGCTAGATTAAAGAAGACTCAAAGATCTAAAACTTTTAAATATAAAATAGTTTCTAATTCTGAAGATGTCAAGACCGAAATTGATGAAACATCCAGAAGTGTGTTGTGTAATTATTAAAGTCATTTTCAAACATTTTCAAAGCAAAAAAATAAATTAATAAATAAATAATAAAATTATCAAATCATCACCAAACATGATAAGAAATTAGTGGAGCAATTAATAATGGATTTTTTGGAGTAATTAGTGGAGCAATTAATAATGGATTTGGTGGAGAATTTGATGGATGATTTGATAGAGGCAAAATTTTGCCTATAAATACCAAGCCATTTCATTTGTAATATTCATACTTTCTTCTTTGAAATTCCTAAAGAATAAATAAGAAAATTGTATCTTGTTTGTTTATTTATAGCTTTCAGTAATTAATTTCCGCTTTCGCACTTTCTTTTCTTTACTTTTCAGTTTTTACTTTCCGTAATTTACTTTTACGCACAATACTTTCCTTTCTTTACTTTTCAGTTTTTACGTTTCAAGCAATGAGGAGGTAACTCCCCCTTACTGGGGTGAAAGGTAAGGCTTTTATTATTGTTATTTAGATTAATCACCCTTAATTATAATATATAAACTATTTAAAACCTGACTTAATGAGGATACCGCTATATTGGCCGGTTGGTAATTAATTATAAATTGGTTTTAACCTGACTAAGTATGGATACCGTCTGGTTGGTCGGTTGGTAATTAATTATTAATTTGACTTAATCAGGATACCGCCTATATGACTGGTTGGTAATTATCACTCAAAGTTAATATATTATATTAAGGGAGATATCTAAAATAATAGTAATAAAAGTTGATCCTCTAACCCCAGCATTTTCTTTTATTGTAAGGGGTTAAATTATAAATGTTTATTTATTGAGCCTTAATCCTAATGCTTTTTTATTAACTGGCCATCAATAGCCCACGATCTTCCTTGAGGATAGATAACCCTTTAATAGATTTCCTTACATGATAGGAATATACCTGCCGGGCGGGGGTAGCCATAATTGGAACTTAATATTAATGAATTCAGATAATTTGGTTAACATAGGAATATGATTAATTGAGTTATACTGGGTATTTGTATTTGACCATCGGAAGAGGCTTTTACATAATTTCGTGTTCCAGGTTAATAAACCAATATATTACACAAACATAAAATAACCACTTCATCTTTTAAAAAGATATTGAAATGATTCACAACCCTAGATAGTTTTATAAATTTGAATTTTTTTCAATCTAATTTCAAGAAAATTTTATTTACTTGTTTTAAGTTTTAAAGTCATCACCCAATCAAACAATCAATCTATTTGATACTTGTAAACATTTAACTTCATAAATTGATAACAAAAGGTTTTAAGTCCTCGTGGGATCGATACTTTTTATACTACTTGAACGATACGTGCGCTTGCGTTATACTCGTGTGAAAGCACCGGTCAGATATGTTGGTCAATTATTGAGATGATATGTTCCATAGGAAGAAGTCAACAGTGTTTTGCAGCATTGTCATTCATCACCATATGGCGGATACTTCAGCGGGAATAAAACTGCAGCAAAAGTCCTTCAATCAGGTTTGTTCTAGCCCACTCTTTTTAAAGATGCTTATCTTTTTGCTCTTCAATGGGACATGTGCCAGAGAACGGGGAATATTTCGAGGAGAAATGAAGGACCATTGCAAAATATTTTGGAAGTGGAGATATTCGATGTGTGGGGTATTGATTTTATGGGACCCTTAGTTCCATCATTCGGAAACCTGTACATACTGGTTGTTGTAGACTACGTCTCTAAATGGGTTGAAGCAATTGCACTGCCATCCAACGATTCAAAAGTGGTTATCAAATTCCTTAAAAAGAATATTTTCACTCGTTTCGGAACACCTAGGGTGTCACTGTTTGTAAAATACATTGGGTTTTTGTACAAAATTAACTATGTAGTAATGAAATTGCCTTTTACCATTTTGTAATTTATTTACTTTGATATATAAATGGTAAAAGTCCATATGATTAGTTCCGGATTGAGATGATATGAGACAATATCAATCCATAAAGGTTTAATCATTAAATATCCCTAGTCGTAGTATTATCAAGATTGGACATCGATAATGCGGAATAGACTAGAATTGCACTTGTGCGCGTTGTGAGGGCATAACGACATAGTTCTCATATATTTAAGTATTGGATACTTATGCAAGTGCGATAGGAGGTTGTGTTTTACCGATGGTACGGAAAACAGCTTCGCTCTGGATAGACCCCCCGGAATCCCATTGGTAGTATGTATATGTGTCTATGGAAGTCCGCTTCAGGGTAGGAGTATTTGGTCTTAACCTGAGACTTGGATCGCTAGTACTTGCGACAATCGGTAAACTTTGATTTTGGTCGTCCAAGGCTTTAACAGGTTCTGTGTACACCTCTTTTGGGTTTATTGAGAATCGTAGTGTATTGGATGTGATGTCAAGAATGAAATATCACTTCATACATATGGAGATGATGATCACGCAGTGATTCAGAACTGGTTCTCTATTGTGTTGCAACCATCGGGATAATATGACAAGGTCATGATTATCCGATTCAAAGAGACTAGTTGCTTGACATCCGATATGTGCTTCGTACGGGGCAGACACTATTCCAGCCCCAGGCCTTGCACGTGACATAAGATACTGGATCACAATACGTAATATTACGGTATACTACGCCTGATATAGATCTTATATTCCAGTAAGAATATTCCCGGAGAATTGGGTAGGCATGGCGCTTTGCTAGAAGCCAACATTGTCTCGTAAATCGGTAAAAACATAGTATGAGGTACGTATGTGTTCGGATAGTCCGACAACCGTATTTAATGTCAACATATCCAGGGATCTCTTGGGTCGCTTTCCGAAGATTCACCGATGACGTTTGATTCGAACTTAATTAATCTGGGATTAATTGCGGAGAGACTTTATCTTGGATAAAGTACTATTTGAAGAGAGAAAGATTAATTTGGAATTAATCAACAAAATAATATATTCGATATATTAAACGAAATTGGATTTCGACGCGAAATTAAAATTAGATTTTAATTCGGGCAAACGAGTTAATTTAGAATTAATTCGTTAGCGACGTGAATAGTAATTTCACTAGGCATAATTATTTAATTACGTCGTGACTGAAGTTCGTTAATTCGGAATTAGCGAAACCGAGCCCGGAAGTGTTTGCGGGCCCACTCGCATTTTGAATTAAAGTTGGGCCCACAAGTCACATCGCGAGTCACATCACTTGTCATTTAAAGGTGATAGATGTCAAATTCACTTTTTTTGTAGTGACATGTTGTCACTATTCATGATGCAAGTTGTTGAGATCATTTATTGCAATTTTGGAGCCAAAATTGGCTTTGACTTTTTGAAAGCCATTTACCAAAGTTTGGTAATAGTTTTTTCATTAGTTTTTGGTAAACAAAAATATTGAAATATAAAACTTTCTCTCTCTTCATTTGCTTGCCATTGCCATGAGCTCCTATAAGGTTAAGGAAGATTGGATTTTCTTTAATCTTTTGCTAGCACATTCAAAGGATCAAACAAGGTGATAGGGAACCGATCTTAGAGCTTGGATATCCATAAAGCTTGGAGCTTCATCATCTTCATCAACAGATCATCCTTGGCCAAATCTTGGAGCTTCTTGGAAGAAAAGCTTTGTTGAACTTCACATCCAATCCGATCATTGTAAGTGTGTTTCCGCCACATTTCTTTGTTGTATTCATTCTATTTCATGACTTAATTTGATCTTGGGACATCAATAGAAACCAACACATCAGCGATGGTGGCACACATTTCTGCAACAGAAACTTTGATGCACTCATATCCAAATACTGAGTTACTCACAGGGTTGCCACTACTTACCATCCACAGTCAAATGGACAGATTGAGGTTTCAAACAGGAAAATCAAAAGAATCTTGGAGAGAATCATTGGATCAACAAGGATGGACTGGTCTACAAAACTCGATGACGCATTATGGGCATACTAGACAGTTTTCAAAACACCCATTGGTATGTCCCCATATCAAATGGTGTTTGGGAAAGTATGTCAACTGCCAGTTGAGCTTGAACACAAGGCATACTGGGCACTGAAGAAGCTGAATCTTGATCCACAAGATGCAGAGAGAGAAAAGACTTCACCAACTTAATGAATTAGAGGAATTTCACCTACAGGCTTATAAGAATGCCAGATTATACAAGGAAAAGATCAAGAAATGGTATGACAGAAAAATAGTGCACAGACAGTTGGAACCAAGGCAGCAGGTGTTGTTGTACAACTTGAGGTTGAAACTTTTCCCTGGAAAGTTGAAATCAAGGTGATCAGGTCCATTTGTAATTACTTAGGTTTTACCATATGGAGCTGTTGAGTTACTAGATCCTAACACTAACAACACATTCAAGGTTAACAGTCAGCGTGTCAAACACTATTGGGGAGAATCATTTGAGCGACAAAAAGAAAACATCACACTTTCAGATCCAGCATAACGTTCGGGTAGTCACGTCTAGCTGACGACGTTAAACTTAGCGCTAGCAGGGAGGCAACCCATGCAATTTCTGTATATATTATGATTTGGTGTGATTTCATTTTGTGTGTTAGTTTTTACAGGTTAAGTCATTTCAAGATGGAAGAAGTTCTCACAAATCTTCACAAGTAATTTCCTACTCTCCCTCAAAAATATCTGATGAAAGTCTACAAAGCTCGCTTGGAACGGATGAGACTACTGATGATCCATGATATTCCTAATGACATTCATTGGGTAATCGAAGCACGGGTCCGATTAGTAGGTGAGTATTCTGATTCCTGTAATTCTTCTTTGCTCGATTTTGGAAAAAGCACATATGCCAAGAAACGTAGAGCAAACCAAATGGGTGTTTGTTACAAATGTGCACGCTGGAATTGCAATACTCATTATCGTTCTTTAGGAATGGTATCTGATAATCGCGAAGAAAAAATTAAATTCATTAGAGATGGCTTGAGTAAGGAGTCTGTAGATGATATATCTTTGACTCTTGAGATGCATCCCAGTGGATATATTTATTTAGCCATTCGCAAATTACACACACAATTTCTAAGAGAAAAACAATAGTTAAGTCTCGGGAATCTGACTCAAAAAGACCCTGTTTGCCAATTTATAAGAAAATTGGATGGGAAGCTTGTCCATGATGCATAGACGTCAATCAAGCTGTAAATTATTATAATATTATATCTTTTTATCTTTTCCTAATAATTGTGATTTGTTTTGTTGTTTTCTTTTATTTTCTCCGATAGGATCCGGAACTTTTTTACTATCACGATTTATTTTACTTTTTAACTAATAATTGTCATTTGGCAGGTACTAGTGCTATTATTTTACTCACCATTTTCAGGTGTTATAAATTCAACTCATCATTGCACTTTTGAAGACATCCAGAATAAAACATGGAAGCCACTTCAAGAAGACGAGTTTAAAATATCTGTGTATTATACGGTACTAGTGTTGTGTTAAACCATAATACGTAGCAGCAGCACAAGAATTGGGTCGAGTCTTAGATGCAAGGAATATGCACTTAGTATATGACGGTAGCAATCTTGGACTTATGGGGATTGTTTCAAAGGCTGTACAGGAAGGAAACAGTCAAGTCTTGGGAATCATTCCAAAACCCTTGGCGGAGGAAAATCTTATTGGACCATCAAACGGAGAAGAACTAATTATGCCAGGTATGTCTGAACGACTGGTAGAAATGATTAATCGTGCTGATGCTTTTATTGCTTTGTCAGGTGGCTTAGGGACAATGAAGGAAATCTTTGCAGTGTTATCTTGGGCGAACTTGAACATACACTAGAAACCGCTTAGACTGTACAAAGTTGAGGGATTTTATGATTTTCTTTGTGTGTTTCTTGAAGATGCCCGGAGAAATGGGTTCGTGACAAAACCTCTGAAAGAACTCCTCTTTACTGCCAGAACCGCCCCAGATTTAATTGACCAAATCTTAGCTTTTGAACCACAAATTGATCCTATCCTTTCTAAGATAAATTGGTCTGAGGATGATCGCGGTAAGAGATGTTGGATTAATCTGGATCTTAACCTTTAATTTTCATGTAGAATTTCAACTAACCAAGTACTATCTTCAAAACTTTGCTTCTACTATTTAAGACATTGGGGACAATGTCTCATTTAGGTTTGGGGGAGAGAATTAGTTAATTAGTATCTTGTTTTTAGTTTGTGTGTTGTTTTTAATTTTAGTCCAAAATGTTTCAAAAAATACAAAAAAATTGAAAAATTTTCAAAAATTACAAAAATATTTTGCGTTTTTATGTTTTTATTTTGACTAAAAAGGTGAAATTGGTAAGAGATAGCTGTGTAAGGAATTCTCACTCTTGATACGTATTTCAACCCATTTTCGAAACAAGTTAATTTTTGTTTATTTCCTTTTGAATTATTTAATTTGTAAATTCTCCATAAAATTGACTAAAATGGATCTTCATATGCTCAGTTGGAAGGTATTATCAACATACATGGTAACATATGGACATAAGCTGTAATTGAAAAGTTTGTAATATTCAATGCTTTAGTTTAATTGGAGGAAGCATCTCAAAAAGCGATGGAGTAAAAAAAAAATCTGAGATCTGAGTAATTAAGTCCGTAGGGGTGTCTTAACACCTAGTGCCCTAAAACTAACTGGTTTGGGAATCATTGGCCCAAAGCTCGCTACATAGATGGAAGATATATTAAAAATATATATCTGAAGTCTGAGTAATTAAGTCCGTAGTGGTGTCTTAACACGTGCCCTAAGGCCAACTGGTTTGGGAGTCACTGACCCAAAACTCGCTACATAGATGGAAGATATGGTGTGTGTGTGGTATATATATAATATATATATATATATATATATAAATCAAAAATCAAAGAAAAAATCAGAAAAATTATTCCATTGTTGCAAAAAGGTGTGAATTCTGATAAAACTTTAGGACAAAAATATTACTCTCTAATCAACTGCTGTGGGTAAAAATGAGTTAATTAATATTCTGTTGGCTGTGCATATGGAAATGGTAAATATAATCGGAGAATTTACTTATTCGGTAATTTAGAAAGAAATAAAACAACTTGTAACTTGTAGTAGAAGTTTCACCTGAATAGTCACAAACTTTTTATTCTATTTTCTCTTGTCTTTTTGCTTTTGTGTGCATTAGTTTTATTATCTTTTTTACTTTTGTAAAATGTTTATGGGTGTCGTTTCTGTAAGCCCTCACAAGACTACAACTCGTCCACTAGGGACACCTAGGGGTTTAAAGGCTTGTTGCATACACTAAATACAACCGTGATCTCTACGAAAGTGGCTTAGTTTAATTTTATTTTTATTTTTTTTTTGTTTTTCTCGAGAACTAGAAAAATGTTAGGTTTGGGGGTGTGATGAGCGGAAAATATATCAATATTTACCGCTCCTTTTACTTAATATTTTGTTTAGTTTCTCGGGTTTGATGAATATTTTGATATGTTTTAGTTTATTTTGCAGATTAAATAATATTGGAACTCAATGAAATCATTTAGGACGAAATGTGGGTCAAATAAGGTCAAATATTGGACTTGACATATTAATTTTGGAGATTGGAAACTTGAAAGGGCATTTTGACAAAGTGCAGTTTTGAAAATTCCAGTTTTATACATTTATCGTATTTTGGGCATAACTTCTTACTCCAATATCCGATTGAGATGATTCAAGTGTCAGATTAAAGAAGACATAGAGATCTACAACTTTGAAAGACAAAATATTTCGAATTCTGAAAATTTTATGACCGAAATTGATGAAAAATCTGGAAGTGTGGTATGTGTAATTATTAAAGTCATTTTCAAAGCAAAAAATAAATTAATAAATAAATAATAAAAATTATCAAATCACCACCAAACATGATAAGCAATTAGTGGAGCAATTAATAATGGATTTGGTGGAGTAATTAGTGGAGCAATTAATAATGGATTTGGTGGATAATTTGATGGATGATTTGATGGAGGCAAAATTTTGCCTATAAATACCAAGCTATTTCATTTGTAAAAAGATACTTTCTTCTTTGAATTTCCTTAAGAATAACTAAGAAGATTGTATCTTTTTTTGTTTATTTACAGCTTTCAGTAATTAATTTCCGCTTTCGCACTTTCTTTTCTTTACTTTTCAGTTTTTACTTTCCGCAATTTACTTTTACACACAATTCTTTCCTTCTTACTTTTCAAGCAATGAAGAGGTAACTCCCCCTTGATGAGGTAAAAGATAAAGCTTTTATTATTGTTATTTAGATTAATCTCTCTTAATTATAATATATAAACTATTTTAAAACCTGACTTAATGAGGATACCGCTATATTGGCCGGTTGGTAATTAATTTATAATTGGTTTTAACCTGACTAAGTATGGATACCGCCTTGTTGGTCGGTTGGTAATTAATTTTATTTGACTTAATCAGGATACCGCATATATGGCTGGTTGGTAATTATCACGTAAAGTTAATATATTATATTAAGGAAGATATCTAAAATAGTAGTAAAAAAGTTGATCCTCTAACCCCCATTATTTTCTTTTATTGTACTTTTACTTTATTTACTTTCAGCAATTTACTTTCAGCAATTTACTTTCAGTAATTTACTTTATTTACTTTTTACTTTTATTTTATTTACTTTTCAGCAATTTACTTTTCAGTATTTACTTTTAGCAATTTACTTTATGTATTTTATTTTATTTAAATTTTTACTACCCGTAAATATGTGTCGTAACTAAGCCAGATATCTGGGGTTGTGATGAAATCCAATATCACCGGTTTATAAGGAGTTAAATTATAGTTTGGGTAATATAAAATTTATTTATTGAGCTTTAATCTTAATGCTTTTTATTAACTGGCCATTAATAAAATTGAACTGGTAAACTTAAAATGAACTTGAAAAAGAGATTTTAGGTTTTAGACCTTAGACTCAATAGCCCACGATCTTCCTTGAGGATAGATAACCCTTTAATAGATTTCCTTACAAGATAGGAATATATCTGTCGGACGGGATAGCCATAATTGGAACTTAATCTTAATGAATTCATATAACTTAATTAACATAGGAATATGATTATTGGGTTACACTGGGTATTTATAATTGATCATCGGAAAAGACTTTTACATAATTTTTTGTTTAGGTTAACAAACCAATATATCACCAAACTGTAAGATAACCACTTCATCTTTAATTAGATACTGGAAGAAATCACAACCCTGGATAGTTTATTAATATTGAGTTTTCTTCAAATTACTTTCACACAATTTTTATTAGCTTGTTTTAAATTTAATTTATAAGTCACCATCCCAATCAAAACAATCAATCCATTAGATACCAGCAATCATTTGGCCTCATAAAATTAATAGCTTAGGTATTAAGTCCTCGTGGGATCGATACTTTTTATACTACTTGAACGATATGTGAGCTTGAGTTATACGCGTGTGAAAGCACCGGTCAATGGGATCTCAAATTACATAGGTAGGGTTGCCATCACTCTTATCTTTCTATTCTAGATAGAAGTCTCATCCCCTCGACGTATTTACCACTAACCTCCTATTAAGTGGCATTGTCAGATGATCGGCCAAATTTGACTCTGACCTAGGGGTGAGCACCTGGAACCGGTTGTAACCGATCCGATTCCGGGTCTATCTGGAACCGGTAGTAATCGATCCTATTATGGTTCCAAATATAAGGAATCAGTTGTAACCGATCTGGTTCCGGTTCCAGAATAACCGAAAACGGAACCAGATCATGGAACTGGAATCAGAACCGCATTTAAGAACCAGATTGGATACCTAATTTTGATACCCGGTTCTAGGTGTATTATAAAAGATGAGTTGCCTGAAATTTGCATTAAATTATATTATGCATAAAATTTGTTTGCTTATCAAACCGTTGCTTATAAAGAATCGGATACTAAGCGAATTGATACATGTCAAGCTAAAAGATTTGTTTGTTGGGAGGTTGATTCTTGCCCTGTTGCAGATTCATATGCCAAGTCTGTGCTTATGATTGAAAATTCTGTTCAAGAGTCAGCTAGTAAGAATATGTTCAGTTGTTTAATTTGTTATTGAAGTACTTCGTTGTTTGTAATAATATGATTGCATTTTACTTAATCCCGTTGTTTCCATAATTATGACAATATTCTTGGATTATTATTATCTTATGCAGCTTGAATTGTGTTTATCCTTTTGTTTTGATAATTAATTTCGTAAAAAAAAAAAATTCCCATGAGTCGTTACCCATGTATTATGTTTTCATGAAAGTTGGGACATGTCTATATGACACTGTCTATCATTCTAATTACCTGAGTGGCTAAAAATCTGGATAAATAGGATGAGTTCCTTAGTGGCTAAAAATCTGGATAAATAAGATGAGTTTCTCGAAGAAATAGTTACTGCATTATTCATCTTTTAGATCTTTATGAACATCATTTTGTGCTAGGAGCATATCCTTG